>PVIR01033847.1:0-17575 GCA_004026965.1 Petromus typicus
CAACAAGTGGAACTGTATCGAATTTGAAAGCTTCTGTACAGCAAAAGAAGCAGCCAAGAGTGAAGAGACCACCTACATAGTGGGAAAAATATTTTGCCAGGCACTCTTTAGACAGAGGACTAATATCTAGGATTTATAAAGAAGTAAAAAAAAATTAAGTTTCTCAAAATAAAAGATTCAATTAAAGATGGGCAACTGAAATGAAGAGACACTTCTTCTAAGAAGTACATATGGCCAGTAAGAATATTAAAAACGCCGCACCTCTTTGGTCACTAGAGAAATGCAAAGCAAAATAACACTGATTTTAGGTTCCATCCTACATCAGAAAAAAGATGACCATCAAGAATTTCAAGCTGGGCATGGTGACTCAAGCCTGTGTATAATCTCAGCACTTTGGAGATTGATGCAGGGGACTAATGTGAGTTTGAGGCCAGCCTGTGCTACAAAGTGAGTTCAAGCCAGCTAGAACGACAACGTGAGACTTTGTCTCAAAAATATGTATATTTAAAAACCTAACAAACCAAGAACCCATTAAGCTGCAAATACTGGCCAGATTGTGGAAAAGGAAACTCTTCTACACTGTCAGAGTGTCAGTGAATGCAACCACTGTGGAAATATGTCTGGAGATTCCTAAAAAATGAAAAATTGAAATTTCATTTGACTTAGCTTTACTTCCTTTGGGTAGTTTCCTAAAAGAGATAAAGATATCACACTATAGTGACACATGTACCTTCATATTTATAACAGTACAACTCACCATAACTAAGTCTTGTAAGTGATTTATGGGGTCATCAACAGATGAATGGATAAAGAAACTGTGATATACACAATAGCGTCCTACTCAGCCACCAAGAAGAATAGATTTCAGCCATTCGTTAGAAAATGGATGCACCTTGAAACTTGATGTCGAGTGAAATAAATCAGATGAAGAAGGTTAAATGTCACAGGGTTTTTCTTCTATCAAAAACTCAAAATAGAAATAATTTGAAAGCTAAGTAAAAGATAGGTGATGGGTAACAGGGACGTAGGCTTTGCAGAGAGAGCAAGGTGGAGTGGGAGTGGGGTAAGATAGTGTGATAAAGGAGAAAGAAGAAAACTGTGTAAGGTGCCCTGTGTATATGTGCTGATTCTCTAATACGAATGCAGTAACTAGGTATTGCAAACATTTACTAATTTCAGAAAGATATTAGAAATACTAAGAAAGAATACTATAAGATACTATAAAGAATACTATAAGATACTAAGAAATAGTCTTTTTCATAGTCCTCTTCTATCAGCTGCCTACATCCAGTTCTGTCCCATAATTCACGTGTAATTGAGCGGAAAACTGGGATGAGACTTGTATTTAAAGCAAAGGTCCACCATACTTGCATTAAAAATAGGTAACACCAAAGGAACAGAGAAGTAAACACAATGATCAGCTTCCACTGAGACTGTACAAAGAGCCCTTCCCTTGCATTATCTTCTTTCCATAGCAGAATGTTAGAAGAAAGCATTCCTTGTCTCCAAAACTATACGTGATTCCTGCCGATTGGCGCCAGCGGTGGCTGGCTTGAGCCTTGCTCACAGTCGGGAATGCCTTCAGTCTCAAGTCTCCAGGCCTTAACTGTTAACACCTCCCCCCCCCACCCCCCAAGAAAGGCGAGAGGATCTGACACTGAGTCCCTGTTCCTTTTCTGTTGTTCTCACAGAAGGTGTTGACACCCATCCCCGAGAGCACTGGACCAAGACTGAGGTTTTCGGACTGTTCCCAGATTCTGGGACAGCTCCCCCTGTGGGTGGCTGGTGCGTGGGACACCTGAAGTCTGTGCACTCATACACCATTGCCTGTGGGTGCGAGCTGAGCCCTTTTACGGCCTTGGTTTGTATTTCTTGTTTCCTCATTTGAAAGAGTTCTCTTATTTCTCCTGTCAGGTCTCAAAACTTCCTCTGTCACATATCCCCTCCCTCCTCCCTTCGCCGCACCCACCTGCATTTCCCAGGCATGACATGAGCAGAAAGTGTGTTGTCATCTACTGGTTTCATGTCTGAAAACCCATCTCATTTTGCTGGGCTGGTGATGTCAGGAATAGAGAAATAAGAAATACAGGGAGAGCTTGGTGTCCATCGGTTACAAAGCTGGAGCTTTGCTCCTCACTGACCCAGATGAAATGATGGGACAGAGCCAATATGAGGGAGGTCGGTGATTGGACAGTATTTGGGATTATAAAAAATCAAAGGTGGGGTGTATACTGAATGTGTATTAGGAATTCAATATGCTTGAATTTATCTTTGTAAAGAATTCTGGATCCATGACAAAATCTCTTCCTCCTGCACATCTCTGCATTTAGGATCACACAATCATATGCATTATTTTCCTTTTAATTTATTTAGAAAGACTTTAAAAGGCAGAAAAAGGGAAATAATAGTTCAAAAGTTGACTCAATAGTTTTGTGTTCCATAAAAAATTGTTCTGTGGAAGTGGCAAGTCACTGTATAACAGGTTCCTTGTGAGTTTGTTTTCTCTTCAGTTGGCTTGTCAGGAAAAAGCCCGGGAGAAAGCTTCTATTTGAGCAGGTTTCAAGCATGACAACTTCTGCGGAGAGCCAGAGCAAGACTTGAGGAGAAAACTACTGTGAAACAAGGATAAGTCATCTTGAAACAAAAGCAGTTCCACGATTGACTTAGTGTTCTGCTCAGCACAGCCTTCGGATGAACTGGAAAGCTTGAAGGAATCATATCATTCCCATGTTCCATCCGAGTGACGAAACACTGAAAAAGAAAATGTTATGGTCCAAACTGTAAAGTACAATTTTCCTACATTGTTCGGTTTCTGATCTGAAATAATACAAGGAGGGGAAGTTTCTCAGTGGAAACTGGAGGCGTTGGCAACCTAGAGAGTACCAAAACGGAGAGAGCGAGGAGAGGCCTTTCAGGCTGTGTTGGGGAGCATTATGCAACTTCCCACTAGGCAAACTTGTGTAATTGTAGATTCTGCTACCTTTTAAGGAGAAAATACAATCAGCCTGCAAGTGGAAAGCTTTTATGAGAACCAGGAGAAGGCTTTTCCTTCTTCCACATCTGTCTTCATTTGCTGCGTGTACGCTTTGAATTTCAAGCTGGCTCGTTCGATCTGAGAGGCAGAGGACTCTGCGTAAATCAAGCGAATGCCTGAGTCTTTAGGCTATTGATATATTTATAAAAGTTACATGAAAAGAGAGTTGCTTTGGATGCTATGGTCTCCACTGCACATCCCTTTGAGAAAAATCAAATGAAATCAAAATGCATGGATGTCCATAACAGAGCTTTGGTCTAGTTAGATGGATGAGACAAAGGATTATGCTCCATGTGACATTTTACCACACTGATGTTTCTATGTAGCCAGTGAACTATATTTAAAGTGGCTTTTTCTTTTCCGCTCCTTTCATACTCAAGCATTTAGTGTCACATAATCATGGAAATATTAGTCTTATGTTGATTTCACAAGGACCTCAAACACGTTTTAGATAATGGCTTTTTAAAATGTCTTTCCAGCACTTCACAGATATTGCTACTTGACTTTATTTTTTCACCAGTATCAAGCATGTTTTCTAAACTAAATTACCAGTATTTTAAGTAGGAATTCATCTGTGAACATGTGTATGAAAGAATGGGAGCCAGAACTTTGTAGTTGATGCCTACTGATTTATCTCTGGCAAATATGCCATATACTTCATTCCATAGATTTCATTCTTTTAATGAAACTGCTGAGTCTCTTCAATTAACTGCTACCCTTTGGCGACGGCTTCTCCTAGGTAACAGACGTAGTGGTCACCAGATAATAAACTGTATCAGGTCACCGTGGTTTTATTCATTGTGTTATTCACCTTATAATTTCTAAATTGGAGCTTTGATCATTCTTTATTGCAGTTAATGATTTGGTTGTTCTTCCTGCAAAAAGTTCAAATCAAGAATAATTTTATGGACAGTTGGTGCCATCCAAAGTTACCTTCAGAGACTCTTGGCTGAGAAGTTTTGCTTATAGTCTCTCAGCTTTGATCTGGGCCTGATGGTATATGTATCTATAATCCCAGCATTTGAAAGGCTGAGGCAGAAGGATCTCAAATGCAAGGCCAGCCTGGGATACATACTGAGACTTTGCCTCATAAAACCCAAAATAATGACAATAATCTTTTGATTTCCTTCCTTGTAGTAGGAAACAAACCTCTTGGAAAGCACGCCTCAAATATCTAGTTATGTAACTTACTGCTACGTATCCTAAAGTGTGAGGATTTGAGATAATAAATGCACTCAGTCATAGCCCACACAATCCATCTCCTGGTTCAATAGCAGGAAAGGACTCAGTGAAGAAAGGAATGTCCTGGCTCATATTCACTCAGCGACAGTTCTGTGTGCACAAGAGTGGTTTGGGCACCGTCAGGTGTAAACGCTTGGAGTCAACACGGGGAGGAGTGTTGCTGATTGGCTAGGAAAGCCCCAAAGTACTGTGCATACAGCTCGTGCGCGTGAGCATTTGTGGGACATGCTTCATACCGCCTCCCAGTCCATCTTAGATGGTGCTGGTCTCCCTGGTCACTGGTCTTAACTTTCTTAGTCTCCCAGGAAAACTAACCATTGCCCACAATCTCTCCTGAAAGCGACGGTGGGATTCGGCACGTTTATCTATTTTGCCGGGTGTGCACCTCAGCCATCCAGAATCTGTGCTGGGGTAAAAGCCGGAAGCAGCGAGTGAGTCTTACTTACCGACCACCACCAGTTCGTAAAACGCCCGACACTGCCAGACTTGCTAGAGGCCCAGGACTCTTAGACGTGTCCCTTTAGTTCGCTGTTCGGAACAGTTCACGCCTAAGAAACACTTTTAAAAAACCAGTCCTAGTAAAAGAGTTCCCATGAACGTTGTCAGAATGGGTGTAATCATCATTAATTTAGCAATTCTAAAAGGTAACCCAGAGTTCATCCAGCTGCAGCTTATTCCATGGATCACAATAGTCCACGCCACCCAGAACTTTCCCCGGGAAAGGGATCTTCCTGGGGCGGCCATCTGGATCGTATTAGCCTGATCTGAGTGCGCGGAGCGTACGAGGTGGAGGCACTGTTTCCACTCAAGAGTAAGGCTCGCTAATTCTTGGACGTCGCTCTCCTTGTTCCTTTTTCCTTTCCTTTCCTTTTTCTCTCCAGTGAATGATTTTTTTTCTTGACATTACAAAACAAGGCTACAATCAATTTTATTTTCTCTGAATAAAGCACATATCTACAAACCACTTTCCCACTGACAAGCATGAGGCCTATGGAAGGAGCTGGTCTGTTAAAAACCTCTGTCCTTGCAGGTAACTGTCGACTGGGAAAAGCTTTGACACCAGTTTGAATGGTCTAAATCGCAAATCGCTGGCCTTGAATTTAGCTTGCCGCTTTTTTCTGCTTTTGATTTCCAGGAATTTTTACACAGGTATCTATACTTTCATATGTTCCCACAAAGAAAAATCTGGGTTATCAATCAGGGGGCATGTTGGATTTGAAAGTACAAAGTTATTGACAAATGTGGACTGACAATCAGGGTATTAATACATTTCATTCATAGCAGATTTAATTTAATATCTCTAAACTGTAGAGTCTTGCTTCTCTTTTTCTTACTTATTACTTAAATAAGGGATAGGAAATAACATGTTTCAGGTGTCAAATCAATTAGTAGTTGAGATATTTTTACCCTCATATCTATTTCCTTGCTGTTAAAACATGCAATAAAATTCAAATATGATATGCTATCTTTCAAATTAACATTTCCCTTCAAGGGTATGTGAATAATTCATGAATGCTTAATCTGTACTGTGTTTACCAATAGAATAAATCAACAAATGTTGGAGTTCTTTACAATGTTGTTCTTTAAGTAACAAAAAAGAGACCATTTAAATTTGTGTTGCTTATGGAAAAGGGGGCAGTTTATTTAGAATACTACAATGAGATCCAAACCTATCAATGTAGTATCTAACAGGCTACTAATGAACAAAACAAAGTACCTGAAACATGCTGACTAAAATAAATGGAGGGTTTTTTTTTGTTTTGTTTTGTTTTTTCCATACACTAAAAAGTCTAGAAACTGACAAGGCTTTTGCAGAGGTTAAAGATATCAAGGAGTCAGGACCCCTCAGTTGCCTTCTACAACCTTCAGTCTCATGGTTACAAAGTGATTACAATAGCTCCAGCCATCACATTCCCATTCTAGACAGAAAGAAAAGTAAGAACGAGAAATTTACCCTTCTCATGTGAGACTCCTGTCAGTCTTGTGGGCGAGACTCACTTTACACAGTCATCCCTTACCAGCCGCTAAGAATGAAGATTTTATTTTACATTTTGCAGTGAAGGAGTTTGAGGCCTGCAATAAACTGGCTCACGATCCTTGCCACATATATATCTGACCAACAAATACCTTTTGATCGATAGAACATACGCTTCTCAGATCACATGGATTTGGGGCAGAACAGGAGGCATAGGATAAGTCTTTCTAAGTGTTTGTTTCCCTGACTCTCCCCCACGTGGGCCTCCAGAACTACAGGAATGTTCAGCATCGCTCCTGAATATTTCTGAGGTTCCTGCCGGATGTCTTGTGAGTACTCACAAACACAGCTCTGAAATACCGTGTGAATGTCCACTTTTCTCGCGCGCATCAGCACTGCACAGTGATCTGAACTGAGGCGTCTGAGGTACTGGAGCTGTTAACATCACAGGATCCTCTTGCAGCCCTGGCTGTTGCCATCTGAGACCTCCCTGCCAGGCAGCCCCTTTCAGCAGCACTTGCCTCCCACACCCAGACTGTGTGTCTAAGAAGTAACTTTTCTTTTTGGCAGATAACTTCCTGAGATGCTAAGAGGCACTGGAACGTGGAAACAGGTAGCTCCCCAGACGGGCTGCGTTGTTTTGCTCTGCCGCCCTTCGCCCCCGGAGCCCCACGGCCACCGCGGCCAGACTTGCTCCGGGCTGTCTCCTCCCCGCGGGCTCTGGCTGGGAACGTTCTTTCCGCTCTAGCTCGGGGCACTCCCAGAGCGCCAGCGCAGCCCATAGCGCGTTGCTAGGGCGCCAGTGGGCCCGGCCGCGTGGAGAGGACTCTCTGTTGGGCTCCTAGATGTCCTTCTGGGATCAAACTGATGTGCTTTGCACTTTCTTGGTAGACTTCTGTTAATTTGGGAAGTTCCCGTAAGCCCCATACGAACTTTGCTCAGATGACTCTACAAATGCTGAGTTCCCCACCTTGGGAAATCAGGTCGACCGAGGCTACCTAGCTCGCAGTGCCCGGGCAGAGGTAACAGCCAGGTGCACCCTGCTATTTTCACCTTCATTTCATCCCTATGCAGCCCCACGTGTCCAGGTTTTAGGTGGTCAGAATTCAAACTGGCTTTCCTATCCAAATCCCAGACTTTATAAACAGTTTCATTTAAATGTATCTACCAGCTCTCACATCTTCTATCCGACGGTGCATTTACATTCTTAAAATTAGGAGCACCAGCGGGCACAGGGCGCAGTGTGTTTACTTCCTCAGAGCATCAGTTTGCCCTTTGCACCTGTTTGTGCTGCTTGACATGAGAGGAAGTGTTGGTGGTTTGCTTCTGGGCAGATCATTTTAGTCTTTGAGACTCAATTTCAAGCTCATCCAAAGGGGTCATATGAGAAAGTATTTAAAGAGAAAGTTCAACATTTTCTCTCCTGTCTTTCTTGAGAAGACCAAGGGAAATAGGAACCAGGTTCCACTGTACCCCATGCCACCTGCCATGTAAATAATGAGCTGATAAACATCAGTGCCAATAATGAATTCCTTAGAGAAATTATTAAATTCAGATATAAGAATCTAAGTTAGAGTTTAAAATACATAGAAGGAGTAAACTGAATACAAGTAAAATAATATTCTTGTGAATTTCGCATTCAGAAAGTACCTCATCTCCACATATAAATGAAGTTTTCAGCTTCCCTAGAATAAGAGAAGTTAATTGGAAAGCATTTATGTGGTGTATGAGCTCATTCCTCCAGAAAGATTAGAGAATTTATTAGGGGAATTGGTAAACTGGGCTAATATTTTGTTTTGTAAGGACACAATGCTTATGGTCATACCTTTGGAATAGCACCTTTAAAATCAGAAGATCCTTCCAATAGTTAAGTAGAAGACAACTTTCTGGTTTATCAGTGTGAATTTAGTATTATGTTGCTGAGATCTGTTGAGTAACCAAGCTTCTAAACCTGGGTTGGAGACATTGCTAGGTCAACAATCACACCTTTATTCCTCTTTCACTTGAGATAAATTACTCCTCCTAAGAAATAACTTTTCCTTTTGGCAAATAACTCCATGAGATGCTACCAGGCACTAGACCTTCAAAATAGGTAATCCACCTCAGATGGATTATGTTATTTATTTCCAGACACTAGTTTATTTTTTTCTTTGATGATTGGGTCAAATCCTTATTAATAAAATGTGTGCTACTGGAAAGGAAAGGTACTTTTGTTACTTAATCCACAAGAATCATTTATATTTGGCCTGTATAAATGTCATGAAGAACAGGGGAAAAAAGTATAATTCATGAACAGAATGCATTTTTATGTTTGCTGCCCCCTTGCCAAATGAAGTCTGATGGTTGGAAATTTAGGGTGGAGGCTCCTTTTGGAAAAAAGGGAATCACATTATCTGGACAGTTTATTTTCATCATCAAAAGCCTTTAGATGGATCATCCATCCTTGTTAGTAGAGAACACTTCTGCCCTGCACAGATAGTGCAGAGTTCCAATCAGGCATGGTTGAAATTTTTTCTCTTGACTGGAAGATTCTCTCATATTTCCTTCAATATTTACTTTTGAGGTAGTTTAAAGTAGGGTGGAAAAATACATCCTCTAAATTAGGAGAAAAGCTTTTGTGACTTTACTGTGATGATGCTTGTCTTGATGGACTTGCCTTTCCTTTCCAAATCTCTTTTGAAAGCGTTATTAATCTCCAGATTTTAAGGTAGAGAGGAAAATTACCAAGTTTATTTTTAAGAGATAAAAGTCACCTGAAATTGATTTATCTTTACCTTTGTTTTAAGAACAATGTTATTTCAGCCACAGATATTTAGGGTCTGAGCATAATCATTTAAAAGCCTATTGGAAATTCACACAGTTCAAAAGTGCAGTGGATGTATCAGATGCTGCATTTAATTTTTGAGGTATTAAAATCAAATATCATTTTTAATGATAATCATTAATTAAATTTTATTTAATTCATTTATAAATAATTCATTTATAAATCATTAAATGATTATCATTAAATTAAATTTTAATCATTTTTAAATACTTTTATTTTTTAACTAAAGTTAAAATAGACAACAGACACTGTGGCATTTCTTTAGCCAATGCTTCAGCATTGCAGGTGTTAAGTCACTTTCTCACAGAATGATGCAAACTGGATAAGTAATGAGGCCACGTGGCTTCATTTCTGTGCCTGCATCCTATAGTGACAAAAGTAGAAACAGGTCAACAAGAAACATTGAATAGATATAGAAATTGCTATTGTGTGTATGTTTATACTCTCTGATATTCAAAACTGTCGTAGATATTTCCTATGATAGACATTCAGGATAAGCATGCTTCCTTCACTTTCGAAAGCCTTCTCCAAGTATTCAAACTCTTTTCCCATTAGACAAACTTCTCAAAGGACAAAATATGGTGAAAATGTAGTAAATTTATGAGGCTATTTTATGCTATCGAAATTACTCTTTATCTCTGTTTACCTTTCTATCCAAGGCCAAGGCCTCCCCCATTAAAACTCTCAAGCTAAACATCCAATGCCTCAGTCCAAATAATCCATTGCGAGAACCTGAGATTTGTGTGGACATCATCTGGCCGAGGCTCTGTCTTCCCCCAGCTGTGCTTGTCACTCGTTATTCATATAAATTATGAGCAATTTTGGCACCTGCATATTTATTCCTAAATGCATGATATTCGCCCAAGTGAATCACGGCCATCCTAAGAAAAGTGAATTTAAAGCCTCTGTGACTCAGCTACATTTTCTATTAAATACGATAGAACCTGCTTTAGTTATCTTACAAGATTAGTAAGAGAATGGATTGAAATTTTTAAAAGCCTATGAAGAAAGCTCAAAGCAAAACACCAACACATTAAGCAAATTCCACGCACAGCTTGCAAGATTCTATCTAATTTTCTTGGCGACTGACTGTGATCATGTTTTTACCACCAGAATTCTCATTGTCATGGGTAATGTAATCCAAATATTTTAGTTCTCAGGGGAAGAGTCAGGAATAAATAAGACAAACACTGCATGATCATTCCAGCCACACGGCCTGAATGTAACAGAGATTTGACTGAGGAAGTATGATTTGGTGTCAAGCCTAATAAAATGCACGAATGTTTGTTGACGGGCAAAAGGAAGAGATGGCCGGAAAGCATGCTGTGTTTCCTGCTGAGAGGAGTTTGACTTTGTACAAAATGATATGCACAGTTCCTCTTTGGACTTATTATTGCTCCTGGACTCTCTCTAATTTGAACCTTGTAGGGATCATATGTGCCTCTGTCATCTCCAGTTCTCTCCACTTCAATGAATCACACTTCAGGCTGCCAGCGTGACCACCCAGAAAGTCCTGCTTATGTAGGACTTGGCTTCTACAGACGCGGGAGGTCATCTCACGTCCTGAACAGCTGAGTTGGAGCTCCACAATAGCCTCCTGTTTGTTTCTGTGCATAGATGGAAATATCGTTATTTATAAGGCTCACTGACCAAGTGGAAGTTGATCTATTGGAATTTTCATCTTACTGTTGCATGTACAGCACCGGGCATGTATTTTATAGATTTCTCTTTTGGTCTAAAGTAAAGTTCATGCTAAGGAAAGTTAGTCTGCATGAGATTGAGGATGCTGATATGAAGGAGATTCAGGAGTGAGTCATCTAGTAATTTAGGCTTCTTACCTGCAGCTCCTCCTGCTTTACTCTGATTTTATGATCTTACTATTTTAGCCAGAAAAAAAAGTAGTAAAAGACTTTGATGAACTCTTGTAGTTAAATAAATAACGATGGCATTCTAAGATCTGGGAAAGATTGTGGAACATTTTCCAGCAGGTCGAAGAGGTTTGTTAGTATCTGTTGAACAAAATGTGAAAGCCCTTAGAGAGGATGAGATCTTAAAAGTGTGTTTGCTTTCCACTGAATAAGCTTTTTTTACTTATACAACTGTATAGAAAAATAATTTAGCTGGTAGTAAACTGATGCAAATGGAAATGGTGCTTTTTCACTAAAGTGCAAATTGGGTCCTTTTGCCTTGTGGATGTCCAGGAATTTTGCCCATTTTGCATCCATTTATGAATTCATTTCAGCTTTCCTGCCATAAATGTGTGGTCTTTTGAATTATTTGAATGTGTGAGAATATCTCATTGGTTCCATCATTCATTATTGACTTCAGTAAAATCTTTGACACACTCATTTTATACATTTCTATGAGATTCATGATTGTATCTTCTTTTAAAATCTACCCCTTAACAAGATATACGTAGAAGTTAATTAATTTTCAACAAATATTTGAACAGTTCAGGGTAAGTATCATAACTGAAATGAAATTAAAGTGATATTGTCAGGTATAAGTATTAGGAGACCACTTTAAGGACCAGGGATAAAGAAGCTTCTAAAATGAATATTCAGTAAAATTTTTTCCTGCCTAGGAAAAAAATATCATGAGACATAAACCTGAAAAAAATGAAAGCTAGAGTAGGAGATTCTGATGTTAATAAAATTATAAAAATAATCCCAGTTTCATAATTTCACTTTTAGGGAGAGCCAAGTAAACACGATACTCATTTTAAACTTAAATAAATTTAAACTTTTCGAAGTTTGCAGGTAGCTATATTGGTCCTAAGTAATGCACTGAGTGGCAGCTTGTATTTTTCTACAGTGACTTCAATAATACCTCCTTCTTCACATATCCATTTACAGTGTGGTATTTCCATCAATAGGTGGGAAAGGTCTATCTGTTCACTTTTCTTTGAATCTAGGTGAAGTGATGTCATGTCATTGAAGATATTTTTTAAGATTTTCCCTCTTGTAATGCAGCTATTACACTGTGAAAAATCCCAAAAAGCTCAAGAAGAGGCCCACTTGAAAAAGCACACAGGAAAGGGAAAATAATCCACAACCTTAATCTACCACCAAATTTCTGATCTTACAAGTCAGCCACCTTAGAAGTGGTTTCTTAGGGAGCCAGCGATTTAGCTCAGTGGTTCTGGCGCCTGTCTTGCAAGTGCAATGGCTCGGGTTTGATCCCCCAGTAACCACACAAATACTAGATGTGGAGACTCACCCCAACAGCCATCAGTACCACATACCACAGTGCCGGGCATGATGGCTCCCGCCTGTCATCCCAGCACTCGGGAGGCAGAGGCAGGAGGATTGCTGGGATGTGAGTTTGAGGCTGAGCTCGGGGCCAGCCTGAACTACAAAGCGAGACCCTGTGTAAAACAAAACAAAACAAAATAAAAACAAAACAAACAAAACAAAACAAAACAAAAAGAAGTGGTTTCTTAGGTCCTCTAACCTGAAATGTTCCAGCTGATGCATCCTAGAACAAAAAGATAAGCCTGCTCTACCAAGCCATGTCCAAATTGCAGGTGTGTAAGCTAATTGTTTGTTGGTGTTTTAGATAGCTGTGTTCTCATATGGCTTGTCTGTGGCAACATAACAGGCATTGTTACATCAGGCATTTCTGAAAATTTGCGCTTTGAGTGTTTTTTCTGAATTATTCATTTTGCAGCTCAATAAATGTGCCTTGCTTGTAATTCATGTGGTCATTTCAAGAATAAATTCATAGTAATTGTTTGCAATCACCATTGTTATTCATGGATAAAGATTTGCTTGGAAAATTCTGTGTATGTCTTGTGTATCCTCTAAGGGCCTTATGCTACTTACTATAGTGTATTTTTTGGCTCTTCTCAAATTTACTGGCTCAGAATATAGATCTTATCATTGTTTAATAGCCTTCAAATTACATTCATCAGATTTTAAAAATCCCTTTTCAATATTAATCCCTGTCTCATAATTTTTATTTCCTCAAATTCAGGTCATTTTGCAGAATCACTAATATTCCTCAGTACCCTTCAACTCCCTTTGGGGCTGATTTTCCTGTGTAGGAAAAAACATATCATGAGACAGTACACATAACATAAAATTTACCATTGCAAAAATTTTTTAACTCCACAATTCAGTGGTATTAAATATATTCATTTTATTGTGCAGTTATCAGTTGCCAACACCCGTCTGTAGGGAGTGTTCATCGCCTCTTCCCAGACCGTGCTAGCGCCTTTTTCTGCCTCTTAATTGGACTGTTGTGTGTATCTTACCTAATGATGTCACACAATGACTGACACGTGGTGACTGCCTGATGGACCGGAGCACCGTGTTTTCAAGGTTCACCTGTGTTGTACATATGTAAGAATTTGGGGTGTCTGTAATCCAGCCCCGAGGAAGGCTGAGTGAAGAGCACATGTTCAAATTCCACCTAGATAATTTGGCAAGGTCCTGTTTCAAAATTTAAAAAATGCAGGGAATGGTGTGCCGCAAAGAAAGAATCTTTTTGCAGTTTACCATTCCCACATTGGAATATAGCAGCTCAAGGGGGAAAAAAAAAAACCAAAAACACAAAAAACAAAAAACGGAATCCCTGCATTTGAGTCAAAGAGCATTTAGTCACTGGTTATTACCTACAATGAACTTCACTTTTGATCATGCTTTGACATGAATTTTTCATTCAAAATGAAGAAGAAGTGGAAGGAGGAGGAGGAGAAAGAGAAGGAAAATAGATAGAAAAAGGAAAAGAAATGGAAGAAGAAAATGAAAACAAACAACCTAAGAAACACATCTGATTTTTTTTCCATGTAAATTAAGATATGTCATGTACAGCCATAAATTCTCAATGTTGAATGTGGTTTAATATATGTGTTTACACACAACACCAATACACTTAATAAAGACAAAATAATAAAATCAAATAAGATTTAATAGGGAGAGTCAGATGACCCTCATAAGGAGAAAGAAAATCTGAAGAAGTTCCAGTATGCAAGGCTTTATTTCTGCCTTCGTCTACCATGCATTCTCTTGAACAACCTGTCATGATAGAGTTTTCTATAGAAACAGAATGAATGGTGTCTCTGTATGTTTGTGCCTGTGTGTGTATGTGTGTGTGCCTGTTACATGCCTGTATACATGTGTATGTACAAGTGTGTTCATTAGGAATTGACCTACCTTATTGTGGAGGCTGGAATGTCCTGAATTTCTGGGTAGTGTGTCAAGCCCAACACTTCAGAAAGGGGCTGTTGCAACCCCACTCCAGATGCTGACGTCCCTCTTCCTGAATAGGAGAGAAAAGCATTTTCCTTAAGGCCTTCAGCTGAGTCGATGAGGCCATCGACAGTACAGGAAGGATCTGATTTATTCTTAGTCTACTGATTTAGATGTTAATATCATCTAAATAACACCTTCACAGTGCCATCAAATGTACTCGAACCAGTATCATGCTGTTGTGGCCTAGTCAGTTTGACATAAAGCTAACCATCACAGCAATGTGCTTCCTGTTAAAAAAAAAAAAACATCACCCTAAAAAGCTTAAATTCTATAACCTCTTGGCTCATCATTTTCTAGTTTCTAATTTATCTTATTCTTAATTCAAGTTTCATAAGTTATTTGCAGTGTTTTCTAAATATTCTTAAGCATAAATTATTGATGACTGAACTATATTTTCCATAAAGCTTGAATCAAGATTTACTTATTTAATATTCTATCAATACCATCTCTATGACTTTCAGGAAAATCAGTGCTCATGAATTGTTCATTAAGTATGTATGCAGTCTCTGAATATTCAGTTTAACCTTGACATCCTCCGTGGCATTGACTTCACCCCTGACATCACACCATGCCTCATATTATCCATCAGGGTGCTTTTATAAAGTCCATATTGCTAACAGTTATCACCATTCTGTTTCAGGTCAAATGGTTTAATTGGCCATTTTAAAAATCTTTTCTCCCATGATTTCCCTAAAAATATAACTTTTGTCCTAAACTCATTTCTTCCTCTAAGACTTTCTCTGGTTTCTGCCGTACCTATGGGAATGCCTTTAATTAACTCCATTCTTGGTCTAACTCAGTCCCACCCATTGTTAGGATCCTAGTTCAAATTCCCTTTCCTTCTCAATGACTTTCTCAATCCTCCTGGTCTACAGTGCTCTTTGCTTGCTCTGTTGACTATTCTATCTGTAAGCTTTAGTGACATATGGTAATAAAGCATATATTCCATTTTATATTCCAATCTCTTCAGCCACCTTATCTAAAATGGTGACTTGGCAAAGTAAAGCAGAAAGGTGGAAACGTTCACTCTTCCATCTGATTCATTTTTCCTTGAAAGTAACTGCAATTCCTGTGTATAAAGATAAACTAGTAAATTTTTTTTAAGAATTAATGAATGAAAACCACTGAGATATTATTTGGTGTAGATCCATCCTGTTTTTTTTTTTCCCAGTGGTATCAGGGATCAAACCCATGACCTTGCACTTGGGAGGCAGGCATGGTGCCTCTGAGCTACGTCCTCAACCTATGTTTGAACTGTGCCTTGAGTTTGCAGTTAGTGTGTGGGTGTATGTTTTGGACTTCATGTTTATACATGATGCTGGAAATATGTTTTCATCTCGAATCACTAACATTCTAATGATCATATCAAAAACTGACCTTTGGAGTATTTTCTTCGTCTTTAGATCTATACAGACCACAGATTTGTCCCCAGCCTTGTCACTAAATCCTTTGTAGACTCCTCCAATAGGCATCTCTTCTTTTCTAGTTAGATTCATATTGCTGGCACCATGTCGCAGTGTTTATCATTTTGTGTGGGGCTGGGACAGTGATACAGCACTTCAGTGCTACTTTCAGGTCCCAGTATGTCAAACAGAGTATAAATGTCAAGTATTTTTAGTCTCTGCATCATTGCTGTTCCCGTATTCCAGACTCCCAGCATGCATTTCATTCCCAGTGCACAAAATCTCAGTGACTCATTTCACCAGGGAGCAAGAGAGCTTTCTAAGTGTTCTTATCAACTTCTTGTTTCAAACTCTACATTAAGAGTCCCTAAAGCATTTCTATTTGTAACAGCTGGTTTTTGTTAATCAGTGTAAGGTAAAGAAACTAGTAGAAAGTTAACAAGTGTTTACGGAGTAAATATGCATGCCTTTCAAGCTGTGGAAGCCACCCTACTTTTTAGGGAGGAATTTGCTGCTATCTGATGAGGTTAAATTACAAGCCAGCAGCTAGTGCAACAGTTCACGTTTAGCTCCACTAGAGGTCTCAGTGCGTGTGTGTGTGTGTGTGTGTGTGTGTGTGTGTGTGTGTGTGTGTGTGTGTTTCAGAGAAAGCAGAGAAACTGTTGCTGTGCATGGTCTGATAGTAAAATACACATTGGTAGAAAGAATAATCACCACAGGAACTATAATACTCTTTGAATCCCTTATAAATAAAAACAAATTCTAGTTTTTCCAATGTTTAAAGCTTATTTTCCAAATACCATCCATCACTAAATGTAACCTTTTGCAAAAGTCACAGTAGTCTTTGTGCACATGACCAAACAAGAATGATATTTTTCTTTATGTGAGAAAGCACAATGGATTAGGAATATATTTTTGGTGATTAAATTTTGATGATTAGAAATGATTTTGGTGAATTTTCAAAAACTGCCTAAATGCTCATTCTTACGGCTATGACTTGATATTTCTAAATTCTTTGCTTTTCAATTTTAAATATCTTGATCAAAAAGATATGCTTCCTTTTTCTGTAATTTACTCCGAAATGTAAACCAACGTGTGCTGGGAGCTATCCAAATAATGTTTCACTGATTTTAGAGTTATTTTAGAGTTTGAAGGCAGCTACTCATTGTACAAAAGATAAATCAGACTCGAAAAAAAGATTTAGTAATTTGTTAGCTTCCCAAGAAGTTTACAGCCATAGAAATGTTGGCTGATTTCCATCAGCTGCTTTCGCTATAGTCAACTAAGGATACAGGCTACAGCTGAGCTTCCGGAAGCCTATCTGTGTCAGTCAGTAAAACTTTTATTCCTGCTATGTGCAGACTACAGCTCTAGGAACTGAATAGAAAGAAAAGCTATGAAAGAAAAAAATGTGTGATTTTATTATTAAGAAGCATAAACTCTGCTTACAGAGAGATAGCAGGAACCTAAAATCTCAGTGGGTATTTTGACAGGGACTGTTTGTCTACCTAAAAGCCCTGTGGCTCCAAGTTAAAACCTCCTAGTGATTCTATGCTAAATAAAGGTCATTTAACCCAAATAAATTTCTCTTTAAATAAACAATCAAAATGACAGTATAATGGGAGGAAATTTTTTAAAATAATGTTTTAAAGGAAATTGCCATCGTTATCATGATGATATCTGCCTTTGTGGTGAATTCCAATATCAAGATATAATTAATTATCTGTTGTTCAGGGGCAAGATATTTAAAGGAACAAAGGATTCTAGACTATCAGATAACACAGTTCTCTGCCTTACTGATGAAATACTTGAAAATCAGAATTTTTTTTTTTTTTTTTTTTT
>PVIR01033848.1:0-17612 GCA_004026965.1 Petromus typicus
AAGAAGCACAAAGGGACTTAAGCAGACATTCAAAAGAACATATTCAAAGAAGTAGAGCGTGCCCTCAACAGAGAGGTGCTCATAGTTTTCATCTGGATATATTTGAGGGCGTCTTGGGGGGAAATCTGGTGAACACATGGAAAGAGGGTTTCAATTTACTGATGAAAGGCAACAGCTTTCTGCGGTGAAAGGTGATAGCCTGTGCATAGGTGACAGCTTCGCAGGTCATAGAGCAGAGCCTACCACAGGGAAAAGCCTATTTTTTTATGAAGAGACAGTTCACTCCATTAGCAGAGCAAAGGTAACGGGAAAGGGAGATGCCCAGGCTCATGGTGTCTTGGGAAAAAAAGGTAAAACATGTTTAACTGGCTTTGTGTCTTGAAGCTGCGGTTTTTATTTTTTAAAATAATGATATATGTTGCCTCCTTTCTTACCTATCTTTATTTTCTGCCCTGACTCAGGTGGAGATGTCTTTAGTATGCTGTGTTGAGGTTGAAGTGCCCAAATTCTCTGGAAACAGTTTGTGTTGACAATCTAGATTTACCGGTCATCTTGTGTAGACAAGTGAACATTGGCTCAAGAAGCTCTTAGAGAGCCTTAAACATCTTTTTCTGTTTCTCCCTAAATGAAATAATCAATTTAAATAAATGATCTTTAATCACCATTCTGCCTTCATATGTGTTTATGATAGGGGTGTAAATCAGTTTCCAAAGGAAACAAAATTGTAATGGGCTAAGTTGCATGTTGTTGTTGTGGTAACATAGACAGCGTTTCCACAATGGTCCTCACTCAGCCTCTAACCAACCACAAGAAATACGGCCCTTGTTCTGTTTTATTTGCATCATTTGCATTGTTTCAGCAGGTCGTGGATGTCCAAGTTGACTTAAACTCCTGATTTGTTTTCATTAGTACAAAGGCCGTGCTGCCATATTTGAAAGAGCAGATGCAAAGGAAAAAAGAGACTAGGACATGCACTAGCTTTACAAATAGAAATCTTGTTCTTTTTAAACTTTAGATTATTAAAGATTGTTTCTAAAACTTTTTTTTTTATACATCTCTTTTGAATCCCAGGTATTGCAATTTCAGATGAACTTGATAAGGTAAGTTGACTCTATTGAAAACAATGTAAAACTTACATTGTAAGTTGTAAAACTATCATTGAAAACAATGTAAAACTTACATTTTAATCCTTGATATAAAAAGGGTTCTGAAACACATGAAATGTTAAAGTATAATGTGTTTGATCTCTATATTATAAAACTTTCAAAGTTACATGCTTATATTTTTCTATGAAAACTACTTCATTAATGATGTGCCACATGCTCTCTTGCATTATGGCCTCCAAAATTTAATTAGAGAACATAGAATCACTTTAATACTAAGTCGCTATATTGAAAAAAGAAAAGTAATATATTATATAAATTATTCAGAATTGAATGATGAAATGGAAGATACTATATTTAAAAGTCTGTTACTACCCGTTAGAAACCTTAATCATTTAGGGTTTTTGGTGTTAATTTTCCAGGATGCTAAGATAATATTCTGATGATGCAAACTGTGTGATAGTGGAGATGCTTTGCAGTAGTGGTGTAAGTGGGACAGCGTTTTAACAGGAGTGTCAGTGGAACCACTAATGGACGGATTGTGTGGAGCTGCGGGAGGAATCAGTCAGTGACAGTCCTAGATGTGGAAATGAACAACCAACCAGATCCCTGCTGCTGTCACTCAGCAAAACTGGAAAACTAAGAAAAGAGCAGATTTGTCAGATTGGGGATAAAATGGAAAGTTCACTTTAAAATTATTTTGAATTGTCTGTTAAATATGCCTATATAAATTGGTGCTGATGAGTGCTGGGCGTGGTGGCTCATGCCTGTAATCCCAGCACTCCGGAGTTAGAGGCAGGAGGATTGCTGTGTGTTCGAAGCTCACCTGGGTGACCGTGAGGCCAGACTAAACTACAAAGCAAGACCCTATCTAAAAAAAAATGTGCTGATGGAAGAGATTTGATTGAAGGCCATATTTTCCGTAGTCATTGGGATTGAATTTTTCAGTATTTTTGGTCTCATGATTCATTTCTAATGCTTAAAAATTAAAAAGGACCCCCTAAAGACTTTAGTTTATGTAGACTATTGCTATTAATATTTGCCACTATCAAATTAAAACTGATACACATCTCATACTTATCTTATGCTTATCATTTGTCAAAATAGCAGAGTTTACAACTGTTGCATTAAAAATAACACATATTTATAAAATGCCTTATTTTCCAAAGTAAAATATTGGTGAGACTGTGGCCTCCTTTACTTTGTGAAAACCTCTTTAATGTTTGGCTCAATTGAAAACTAGCGGGTTCTGATATGCCCAATATTGATGTTCAGTGTGCTTTTGTTCTGTGAAAAAAAAATCTGTGATCAAGAATATAGGAAGGGTGTAGCACTTAGAAATAATTATCACCAACATTTGGCTGTGTCAGTTCATTTATCTGTTTAAATAAAAAGTATATTAAAGTTTGGTTTGGTGGCTAGAGAGTGGTAACATACAAATTCAGATCAGAAAAATCATGACAGTTTAAAACAACACATGTGATATAAAAATCTTTATTTTTTGCAAAAGCAATAAAGTGAACATTCTCCCTCAAATGAAAATACAGCTTTTCAATTTTGAACCATGAAAATGCATTCTAACTCAAGAAATACATGCATGAAAATTACTCTGTGGGTTTTTTTGATTTGTTTGTTTTGTGGTGCATTTTATTAACCATCATAATATGTTAAAACTGATTTAATTTATGTCGGTATTAACTCTATGCCAACTCTAGACCTTCATCAGACAGAACAATTATGAAAAGGGGAGGTGGTCCCTGGGCTTTTCTCCTGGTCCCTGCTGAGTAGCCCCTACTGTCGTGCATACTCTGTCTCCTCACAATTTTCAGAATCTCAGTGGCCCTGTCTTTTGCAGTTTTCACTATGTGCTTTTCAAGTACAAATAAAGAACCATCACCATGTCTAGCTTCCCTTGCCTTTTCCAGCTCCCTCGACAGGCCTGGCTGCGTGACCACGAGATCAGGTTGCGTGGGATTGGCTGTCCTTTCCCCTTTGTGCTCTGACTTCAGCACTGCACTTAGTTACAGCTTAGATGAGCTAAGGAACTTTAATTACTCTTTGTACCAAGGTGAATCTGACCCGCACTGCATAAGTTGTGTATGTCCTGACCGAGGTCAGTTCCCATCTTTGGGACATGTCTTTCCCTCATACTCTTTTCCTAGGTTCTAGGAGAGGAGGCATCCATTTTACAAAATTTCACCACACTGATGATGTTCATTTACTGACCTAATAGCTCTAATTTTGAAAATTTAAGATAGATTGCTAGATTTTGTCCCACATATATTATTTTGCATTTCTATTGAGGAAAATGTCCGCACTTGTCATGAATATCCTTTTTATCGAAAAGTAGTTATGTCAGTGCCTAAAAAATAAAAAAATGACTATACTCTCACGCCTGATTCCCGGGGGTGCCAGAGGAGTCTCAGGCTTCCTTGATGAGCCTTTTTCCCTCTGTCCGCCCTGCGACGGAGAGCCTTCTCCTGAGCCCGGAGCCTGTCCAACAGCGCCCCCTGGTGACCATTAGGGTTACAGTCCTGAATTTCCCTACATAAGAAAGAGCCAAGTTTAGGCAGCTATTAGAAAGCAACCAATTGTCATGACTTTCAGCCTGTGTTGACTTGGCATCTTTGTCTTCACTCTAGTAATAAAAACAAATGCAGCTTCTTCATTTTGGTCTCATATCAGCTTTAAGGATTTGACAAGTAGATGTTATTCTTAACTCTTATAAAATAATGTTTTACATTTACTTTTCAACTCAACTGCCTATGTACTTATTTTTCTGTGCCTTTAATGGTATCTTATAAATCCAAGTAAATAGTAATATTATTTCCTATGAAAGATAAAACATTTAGTAATGTTATTATCAAGGACATTTTGGGAAAAATTGTGGAAACCATCACAATGCATCATTCCTCTCGTTTCTTTCTTAACTAATGTATTTGTTTCCTGTGATGTGATAACAAATCAAAACTACACAAATTTATCTTATGGGTAATTATTACAATAATGCTCTCTAAAGGCTTCTTACTTTCCCAAGCATCAAAAGATACAGTGTACAAGAGTGTGTACTGCTTGTACAGAGTGACAAGCAGTGTGTGGAGTAGGAGAGACACGCACAAATCATCTTTCCGATAAGACAGCACTGTCCAAAATGTATAAAGAACTTTCACAACTCAACACTATTAAACAACAGTCAATTAAAAATCAAGGTGAAAGACTTGAATAGGTAGTCTTGCATAGGTGATGTACAAATGTCCTAACAAGTACGTGGAAGGATACTTGACATCACAAATCATTAGAAAAATCCAGATGATACCATTGTGTGATACTGTGTCACACCCAGCAGTTATTGCATGAAAACCACAGCAGAAAATAGCATGTGTTGGTGAAGGTGTGAAGAAATTTGGGCCCTAATGGACTACTGGTGAGAATATAAAATGATGCAGGCACTATAGAAAATAGCATAGCAGTTCTTCAGTTAATTAAAATCACCATGTGCTGTGGTTTTAATATTTATACCCCTCCACAATTTTTGTTGAATTTAATCCCCAAGATAATGGTATTAGGAGATGGAGCATAAGAATATGATTAGGTCAGGAAACTCTGCCTTCATGAATGAATTTAGTTTTCTTATCCAGGGGCTTTATGGAACCCATTTAACCCTTGTGCTGCCCCTGATGTGTAAGGACACAGTGTTCAGTATTTCATCCAAGCAAGAACACATCAAGGAGTTACTTTGAAGCACAGAATAGAGAATATGTGTATACCGGACACTGAATTTCTGGTACCTGGAGACTTCTCAGCCTCCAGAACTGTGAGAAATAAATTTCTGTTTTTTAATAAATTACCTAGTCTAAGACATTTTGTTAAACTCATAGGTATGAAGTATCACCGAGTATCACCGAGTGATCAATCAGTCTCATTTCTAAATATATCCAATAAATTGAAAACAGGATCTCTAAGAGATATTTGCTAACCTGTGTCCATAGTAGCCCAAATGTCCATGAACTGTTGAATGTAAAAGGCAGTGTATACATATGATAACATGATTCGGCTTTCAAAAGAAGAAACTATTGTCACAAGGTACAACACTGATAAATTTAAGGAACTTGGGCTAGTGAAATAAGCCAAATGCCATATGATCCTACTTATATGAGGTATTCAAGTAGTCACAATAAGAACAGGAGTTGTAGCTGTGAAAGGCTGAGTGTAGGACAAATGGAGAGTTGTTTTGTGAGTCAGGAACTTGTTTTGCCAAACAAATGTCTGCTAAACAACTGAATTGTACCTTAGAAATGGTTTAGAACATAATTTGATGTTATGTATTTTTAGTATAATTTACAATCTTTCTTTCAGTTAATAATATCATTATTTTTGTGGAACCTTTTAGATTAGTGTCCACTGACTCAGCCTGGCATCATGATGCCAGAGCAAACTGCTGGTAGCACAGTCCGCTGGACATCTCAGAGTGAAGGAAAGGACTATCCTGATGTTCTCGCTTAAGACAAGTATATATTGTCGCAGGGGTTCCTAATCCCGTGGGCCAGACTGGTCCTTGGCCTGTCAGGAAGGAACTCTACAGCAGGAGGTGAGAGGCAGCAGGGCAGGACCCTCCCTCTGCGTTCACTCCCCATCATCGCAGCCCCACCAGAGTGAGGTCTCTGGTCAGAACTACAGCGGCCTTAGATTCTCTTTGGAGCACGAGCCCTCCCAAGAGAGATGCAGCTTGCTTGCTCTCAAGTCTTCCTGAAACCATCTAGCACTCCAGTATACTCCCACACCTCTGTCCACAGAACCTGGTGCCAAAAAAGAGTGTGGAACTGCTATTTTTTGAGTATTTAGAACTATGGTAATCTCCTTATCTTTTATAAAACTCATTAGGAACACTGCTGACAGGAATTATTCTGCCCACTTTAAGGACACGTCCTCACTACCATTCACAGCACGCCTAGAAGAAAGCGTTTGTTCTCTCCTTCTTACAGGTGAGAATATCAAAGTTTCAGAGTTTGTCACCTAGAGCAAATTTACAGATAGGGACCACACTGCAGGACTTAGACATGAGTGCCCTTTTACCTCCAAAGCCATTCTCTGTACTGCTTTATTGTCATACCTTCCAGAAAATTTAAAATGTTCAAAGAAGCCCATTTTAGACTGCTTCAGACAGGTTAAACAGGTAACACTGGACCCCACCATAGACATTACATATGCCATGTGTCGACTGTTGATTGGTGGTTGCGCCACTAAAGGTACCAATGCATTGGGTGCTACGTTAACTTGCTGGCAGTAAGGCTGTCATTTTACCACAGAGCTTTGCTTAGCTATTCACTTTTTATTTCTAAGAATATTTTCCCAGG
This sequence comes from Petromus typicus, assembly GCA_004026965.1. Lineage (NCBI taxonomy): Eukaryota > Metazoa > Chordata > Mammalia > Rodentia > Petromuridae > Petromus > Petromus typicus. The sequence continues at coordinate 6,458 of PVIR01033848.1, forward strand.
CAAGGAAATCTGGATTTTCTTGCTCTCCTGAGGTAGTATTTCAATCATGGTTTTGATATTTCCTCAGTCCAACAGGACATCCATACATTGCCACTATTTTTTTTGCCTCTCTTCTGTATTATAACATCTCTTGTCCATTCATGTGTGACCATATATTAAGAACCTGATATTTTTAACAGTGGGGAAATCCATAGAAGTGGAGGTCTTTTGTACTAAGAATTACACTCAGGACCTTTTGCTTGCCAGGCAAGTGTGGTGTCACTGAGCTAAATCGCTGGCCCTTCATCGAAAAGTTTATTATGTTAGGTTGATTATATGTTTTATTTATTTATTTTTTTACCAGGTAACAGGTCTATTAAGAAATATAATTGTGTATGTTTTGCTATATCTTCTGCCACTATGGTTCCTGTCCAAATTTGTCTTAAAAAGCTGTCTCATAAATAAAATACAGAAAATGGCAGTCTAGGAAACTTGGTTGCAATTATATCGTAGACATAGACGTAACATCTCCAATTATAGGGAACATCTGAAAAAAATAAAAGATCTAAATTCTACTAAAGCAATCTACACAAGAAAATGCTCCCAGAGGAAAAAAACATTCTTCACTGAGTGCAAAGATGATCAGCCTCATTTAAAGTAAGGGAAAGAGTGCCGGAAGGTAGCTCAGCGGTGCCATGCACGCCTGGCAAGTGCAGTGTCTGAAGTTCAATCCCTGGTTCTGGAGAAAATGTGTTTTAAAAAGTAGAGTTAAAAAAAGGGAAAATGATACACTATTGCTTCTCTATAAGATTTACAAATGTCTCCAACTTTGTCAAAATGCTCTCAGTGTGGTTCTGGGAAAACAGACACTTTCACACACCGCTCACCATGAGTGGAAATGTTGCAGTGTCTTAGACATTTCAAGGACAGATCTTGCTTGACTACATGCTCTTTTTTTCTAAGAGCCTATTTCAAGGACACATTGCAAAAATAGGAAGAGACTTAGATGTGTGATATATTGTCCCATGCTATTTTAGTAGAGAAAAAATAAACATAACAAACAAAAGAATACTGAATAAATTTAGTATTCTACAAAATAGAGAGTTATATAGCTCTAAGAATGAAAAAAATGTATACAGTAATATGGAATGATCCCCAGGATATATTGTTATAGGAAAAGTCAAAGAGAAAAAAAGTATTTACAATTCGTTACTATTTATCTAGGAAAGTAAAATGAAAACATATACACATATTTGCTTACATTAAAACAAAATAACTTCAATACCTGTGATGCTGTACAACACACACCCACACATATACACACATATGTACTTACATGCACACACATAAACTTATTTTTGAAAGTTATCTGCAGCAGAAGAGAAAGTATAGAGAGTAGAAATACGAAAAGAGATACAGAAGAGGGGAGACGAATAGATTGTACTTCTTGAAATTTTAGTTATTTTAATTTATCACTCAGTAAAATTTTTACATAATTTTGAAACAGTTTAATCTTAAAATAGTAATTTCAAATATTCAGAGACAAAATAAAACAAATCAGTGCAGTTGTACTTTATTTTGATAACATAAATCTATGGAAACAGTGCTTTGATTGTACAGAGATGTACATTTGAGACAGAACAGCACTATACTCTTAAGCTTTTTATTAATCATATTTTAATGATAATATCAATGTACTTATGTTGGATTTGTTTTGTATGCTTCATGTGATATTCCAAAGAGGTTAGCATCTTAGGGTCTTTCAGAACTAGAAATTTTGACATGAGAGAAGAAAATATACATATATGACCAATAAGATTTAGTAAAAATTCTATGATCCTGGTTTCCTGTTGGAAGCATTAAGAACTTAACATTGCATAGGATTAGAAAAATGCAAACTGGCAAATGTCAACTTGTAGGTGAGGGGCAAAAAGGCTAAGCACGTTGGTGGGTGAAATTTTGATGAATTCCAGGATATTTACACAGTTATTCTATAAATGATGTAAAGTTACCTTTTTCCAGATAGTACTTTTTAGTTAACAAAAGTAGCAACTTTACATTGGTGAAAGCAGGGAAATACCACCTTTGACACAACCACTGATGAGAAAATCAACAGCATATCCCTTTTGTGTTTTTTTTTTTTTTTGAGACAGTGGTTCAGGCTGGCCCTGAGCTCAGCCTCCAACTTACATCACAGCAATCCTCCTGCATCTGCCTCCTGAGTGCTGGGATGACAGGCGTGAGCCACCACACCTGGCACTGTGGTGTGTGGTACTGATTACTGCTGGGTGTGTGTCTCCACGCCCAGTATGGTATATGGTTTCCGGGGATCGAACCCAGGCCCCTGCGCTTGCAAGACAGGCGCCAGAACCACTGAACCAAATCCCTGGCCCCATATCCCTTTTGAAATGAAAGAAATCATTCCTTGTCATTCTTTCTGAAATTATATGACTTGAATATAATTGTGAGAAAATATTTTAAAAATACAAATTAAAGGATCTTCTAAAAAGTAAGTATATCAGACTTGATTAACATCAAAGTCAGGAAAATCAGTGATTAAAAACTATTTCAGATTAAAAGAAATTTAAAAGTGATTATTGAACGCCACATGTGATGCAGGATTTTCTTTTGCTATGAGTAATATTATTTGGATAATTAGAGAAATTTAAACAAGATTAGCATATCAGTATTGTCACACTATTAATTACTGGTCTTGATTGTCATACTCTTTGCCATATGAGAAAATATCCTGTATTCTGAAGTATTTAGGAACAAAGAAACATGACATCAGAAATCATTCTGGGAAATTTTTATAAATATAAAATTTACATATATATATATATATATTCATATATGTGTTAATGATAAGGCAAAAATGCAAAATATCACCCAGCAGTGTTTATGTTATTACTTTAACAGCATTTGAGCAATCTAGGCAAAAGGTATATCAGAATTCTTTATTTTTATTTTTGAAATTTGATTTGATAGGTACATTTTATACTTACATTATTATTATTATTTTTTTTTTTAGGTTTTTTGAGACAGGGTTTTGCTTTGTGGTTCAGGCTGGCCCTGAGCTCAGCCTCAAACTCACATCATAGCAATCCTCCTGCCTCTGCCTCCCGAGTGCTGGGATTACAGGCGTGAGCTACCACGCCCAGCACTGTGGTACGTGGTACTGGTTGCTGCTGGGGTGAGTCTCCACGCCCAGTATGGTATGTGGTTTCCGGGGAATCGAACCTGGCTCTTGCGCTTGCAAGACAGGCGCTGGAACCACTGAGCTAACTCCCCGGCCCCTATACCTACATTATTTTTATACTCAACATTGAGAATTTGTATCTGTACATGATACATCTTGATTCTTTTTTCCACTTTCCCTTCCCTCCCTACTACCCCCTATTATCATAAGCTTTGTTTCTTTTTTCTATCAAATTTTTTCTTTCCCTTCTTTGTTTTCCCCTACCTGCCCTTGCTCTTTTCCTTTTGAACATTTTCTGCCAGTTTCATATTAGCTGTCATACATTTTGGCATTCATTTACACTTTCAGTTTTTCATACAAGTGAAAAGATATGGTATGTATTCATCTGTGCCCTATTTATTCACGTTTGAGTATATCCACAAGGTACATCCATTAGACTTTAAATGACTCAAATTTATCCTTCATGGCTGAATAATAATCTATTTTAAATAAAAATCCACATCTTTATCTAGTCTCCCACTGATGAGCGTTTGAGCTGTTTCCAAGATTTAGCTATTACAAACTGAGCCGCTATAAACATGGGTGCATATATGTCGCTGTGGTATGATTCTTTTCATTCTTTTGTGTATATACCTAGCAAGGGGATAGAGGGGTCAAATTGGATCTCTAATCCTAGTTTTCTGAGGAATCCCCATACTATATTATTAGTTGTTGCATAATAACTACTTGTATAGCTATACCACCCTTTGTTTATTAATTCATCATTATGTAGACAATTAAGTTGTTTTCATTTTCCAGCTATTACAAATAATGAGTACTATTTTAGGTTCCGATCAGAAAGTGGGGGGTTCCATTTTTCTCCATGTCTTTGCAGTCATTGATTATTTTCTGTCTTTGAAATTACTGCCACACTTATGGTGTGATTTGGTATATTACTGCAGTTTTGTTTACATTTCCATAGTAACTAATAGTGTTTGTGATATATTATTGGATTATTATCCAAACTTTGTTATTCTTTCATTCCCTCTGCAAATGTTTGCCTATTTTCTACATGGTATTACATAAAGAAGAAGAAATGGTATTTCAAATGTAATTATCAACAGCAATGCTAATAGTTGGTGGGCTTGGTAGTGAGAAGATAAACAAATTCTCTTCTGATTGCTTTCATTTTCTCATAGAAAATTCTTAAAGTTTCAGTTGACCAAGAGATATTGATGTTAAGTGAAGAATGAAGTAGACTTGGACCAAAAGGAAAAAAAAAATCATAGCTAATTGTTCTTCAGTAAACCTAGTATATATTCTCCTGTTTACTTTAAAAATAGTTATGAATGTATCATGCATTTAAATATGAAAAGAATAACAATATCTAGGAATCTACAACTGAAGACTCATTCATTATTGATGTACCTGAAAGCTTTGTGTGACTATACCTGTGGATAGCCAATCCATCCTATGCTGAATTTTATTTTCCTGCTTTTTTTTGTTTTACCACACAGGTGCATGTATGTACACACATTCTTTTTTTGGGGGGGCGAGTTTTGAGACAGGGTCTCGCTTTGTGGTTCAGGCTCGCCCTGAGCTTAGCCTCCAACTCACATCACAGCAATCCTCCTGCCTCTGCCTCCCAAGTGCTGGGATTACAGGCCTGAGCCACCATGCCCGGCGCTGTGGTATATGGTACTGGTTGCTGCTGGGCGTGAGTCTCCACGCCCAGTATGGTATGTGGTTACCGGGGATCGAACCCGGGTCCTTGCACTTACAAGACAGGTGCCGGAACCACTGAGCTAACTCCCCGGCCCTGTACACACATTCTTAAGAAGTTGTTTTCCAGTATTGTATGATTTTGAACTTTATGCAAATAGTATCACAGCAAGCCTGTTTCTGTAAGTTAATCTTAGGAAAAAAAATGATGCCACAGAGGCTGGTTTATACATTCCATTACTTGAATAAGCAACAGCTTATTATTAGATGATGACTTTATTGCCAGTGTGGGTTGTGCATTTTTATCTTTACAGGTAGAAAATGCAGAATTTTTCTCTAAGAGTTTATGTTAAAGAGTTATAATGTTATTTAATATTATTAATATTTAATATTATTTAATATTAATAATATTACCATTATTATAAAGAGTTTCTCTAAAGAGTTTATGTTAATTTACACTCTGGTCAACAGTTTGAAATATTTTCTTTGCTTCTGATTCTTGTGAACATTTTCTGCCATCCATTGTTTCTGGTGGATTCATTTAGCAGCGTTGTCATTTTAATGAGGTTGAATGCTCTTTTCTTTTGCCCATTTTTCCTACACAACTATCTGTTTTTAGATTTCTGTGGGTTTATTACACATTCTGGATGGCAATGTTTGTTGGTTATGTATGTCTGAATCTTATTCCTTTATCCTGAACATTTTAAAGTAGTGCTTATGATTAATAAATATTTTAGTATTAAGTAATGATATTTCTGTTTTGTTAAATCCACTTCTGTTTGGAGTCATGAAAGTACTGTTTTTTTTCTTCAGTTTGTTTTTTCATATTTAGATCTTCCATCCACTTACAATTATTTTTATCTTGTAATATGACAAAAAGTTGTCAGATAGTCTTCCTTATAGATAATGAATTTTTTAGAATCATTTATTGAGTTCATTGTTTAACCTTCTATACGCATGTTGTCTGTCCCAAATAGTTGCTGATCCCTCTCTTCTCTCCCATTGGCCTGTTTATTCATTTCTGATATTCCATTGTTTTTTTTTTTCTTTCTCCAGCTGCTCTGTGTAAATTACATGCTAAGAGCCATGTCAGCTAATTTCCCATTTTCATCCTTTAAATGTGGATAGATACAACTCGTCAGGATTGGTGTATCTTTTCAAATAAACTTTCCAAAGTGAATCATGTTAAGCAGTATAAACTGACACTATCTTATGTGTTCATACTCCATTTATACTTGATATTTTTGTTTGTTTGTTTGTTTTTGTTTTTTAGGTTTTTTGAGACAGGGTCTCACTTTTGTGGTTCAGGCTGGCTCTGAGCTCAGCCTCCAACTCACATCACAGCAATCCTCCTGCCTCTGCCTCCCAAGTGCTGGGATTACAGGCGTGAGCCACCACGCCCGGCACTGTGGTATGTGGTACTGGTTGCTGCTGGGGTGAGTCTCCATGCCCAGTATTGTTATGTGGTTACTGGGGATCGAACCCAGGTCCTTTCGTTTGCAAGACAGGCGCCGGAACCACTGAGCTAAATCCCTGGCCCTATAATTCATATTTTGAAAAGCATATCCAGACAAAGTTGAAACTTAGAAAACATGAGAACCAAAAGCACTTGATCAAGTGTATTCTGAGAAAAAGAAGAGTAAATTTTTTTTAATCATTCATATTACAGTTTAACACGTTGATTTGTAATAGACAGATTGTTGTAGTTCTTTGCAGAATGCAATTTGAAGTTTTTTTTTTCAAGTGTGCTATTAAGTAAATAACATTAAAGGCTAAAAAAGATTGCTTGACTTCTTCTTCCATTTGCTGATCTACTGGCTATAACTAATTTATACTAATCATTATACAAGAGAAAAAGGCCATTAGGAAAGGAGAATTTGTTACTTCTTGAACTGAAGTTCAGTATGTGGACTGCTTATCACAAATGTGTAGAGTTTGGTTTTAGATTATTAGCAACTTCACATATTTAATGTATTTTTATAGGAGCATTATGTATACCACAAATTTCTTCTTGCAAACTCCCAGAATTAAAATAATTGACTGAACGGCTTGGGCTCCATTATTTCAAATGAATAATCACTGTGTAGAAAATTTTTGCTATTGTTTTAATATTATATCAATCAATGTTGTCCAAGAGTCATTTGCATGACTTATATTTAGACATGAAGATACTGTAGGATTCACTGTATGCATTGTTTTTCATTCCTTGAGTTAGTTTATAATTCAATCTCACCCTTTTGTTCTATTTTATGAAATTGAAATTGAACTAGCAAACAAGAGTTCAAAATGTAATCCTTTTATGAACATCCAGTTTTATTACAAGAAATGTGTTTATAAGCTTTCCATTGTGATGACAAAATACTAGAAATAAACAATTGGAAAGGAGGAAAAGTTTATCTTGGCCCACGATTTCACAGATTTTCAGCCCATGTTTGCCTGGCCCCTTCTGATTTGGATTTGTGACAAGGAAGAATGTCATGGTGGGGAATATGTGACACAGGAAATCTGCTCACGGTATCTGATAAGCAAGAGTGGGAAAAGAACCCAGATCCTCAATATTCCTTTCCAGAGTATGCCACCAATGAGAATGCCCCGACTCCCTTCCACCAGGCCCCTCCTTCTGAAGATTTACTGTCCCTCAGTAATGCCAAAGACTGGTAACCACCCAGTAATATATGGCCCCTAGGGACATTTAAGAGTCCAGCTGTAACTTCCAAGAAGATAGCAGAGTGGTGAACAGCAGGGAGAGCCCCTCTGTGAGATTTGGTGTCCAGACACTGGAAGAAAGCAATATGAGAAAGTGAAAAAGGAGTGCGGTGGGTCCGCAGGTTCAAGGAAGGATCTGAAGTGAGAATTGAAGCCCACAGAGAGAGTGAAGAGAGATCCCTAACAATGAAGGAAGAGACAGGCAACACCTCTATGTGAGCCCAGACTCCCTGTGGGGGAAGGGTGCCTCAAACCTGCAATTGACCCATGACTATTGGTGACCTTAGAGACCCCCATGGAGAAAGGCACCAGTGGAGCAGAGTGGGGAACACAGTGAACTGTGGTGATTGGTGAGTTGTGGGTGCTTGAATCTCCTGCAGGAGAGAGTGACTGGCTGATAGCCATGTTGTAGAGGAACTGAGGCCACAACTCAGAGCAGATGCAGGCTGGCTCCACCTCGTAGCTTCCCGTGCCAACATCAAACTCGCGAGAGATTAAGCCTGTAGGAGGTCTGGGAGCTCAGTTTGAGCCAGTGGTATGGCACCTGGACTGTTGGAAGTAACACAGATCCAATTCCAACCTCACAACCAGATACCAGCCTGAACTTAGCTAGACAAAAAATCAACAATGAAATATTAAAACTAAGGCAGACTGTTGAACAAATGGACCTTATAGAGGTCCATGAAGTGTTCCACACAATAGCAGATACAGTCTCAGCTGCACACAGGATGTTCTCCAAAACAGACTGCATGCTAGGTCATAGAAAGTAAATGCAAAAGAGTGAATATTATTCCATGTATATTATCAGAATGCAGTGTCATAAAATTGGAGATCAATGCAAAAGAAGCTACAAGAATTTCACAAACAAGTGGAAATTAAATAACACCCTTCTGAATGAATCACAGAATAAATTAAAGAAGAAATTATACAGTTTATACCATTAAATTATAATGTCAGTGCAACATACCAGAATATATGGCACAATCAAAGCAATCCTAAGAGGGAAATTCATAGCAGTGAACAACCAAATTATGAAGACACAACAAGCTCAAATAAACAACCTAATGCTGGACCTCGAGTTTCTAGAAGAAGAAAAATAAGTCAAACCCAAAGCTCAGATAAGGGGAGAAGTTTCAAGTATCAAAGCAGAAATTAATGCAGTGGAGATGAAGAGACCAAATACAAAGAATCGGTGAATCAAAGAGTTGGTCCTTTGAAAGATGAAATAAAATTGAAAAACCCTTAGTTAACTTTATCAAAAGAAGGAAAGAAAAGGATGAAATCACATACAGCAGAAATCCAGAGGATCATTAGCCCCTACTTTGAGAAGCTCTACTCATACGACGGAAAACAGAAGAAATGGACAGATTCCTAGATACATGTTAATTATCAAAGCTGAATCAAGAACATATTAGAAGTCTATATATACCAACATCATTCAGTGAAATTGAAGATGTAATAAAAACTTACCAATAACAACAAAAAAATCTATCCCTGACAGATTCACTGTTGAATTCTAAAAATTTAGGAAAGTCCTAAAGCCACTGCTTCTCAAACTCTTAAATGAAATTGAAAGGAAATCCCAAATTCATTTTTAGGTGCAAGCATTACCTTGATCTCAAAACTAGAGAAAGATCCCACCAAAAAGGTGAGCTACAGGCCCATTTGTGCAATGGACGTAGACACCAAAATCTCAGTAAGAAACTGGCAAACAGAGTACATCAGGTCATTATCCTGACGTCTGGATTCATCCCAGCCATGCAGGGATGATTCAGTACATGCAAATCAATAAATGTAAAGCACTGTATTAAGAAAGTAGAGGACAAAACCACATGATCATCATAATAGATGCAGAAGAAGCAAAGTCCAACATCTGTTCATGATAAAAAAAAAAATTACAGAAAATTGAAATGGTGTCTTTATCTCAAAACTTGATAAAATACATTTATGAAAAACCAACAGCCAATATGATAATAAATAGGCAAAAAGTGAAAAATTTCACTCTAAAATCAGGAACTAGATAAGAATGTTAACTATCATTACTCTTGTGCTAGTTCTGGAAACATGAGCCACAGCAATAAGACAGGATAAAGAAAAGGAATGAAGATAAGAAAAATGATGAATTATCATTATTTGGAGATGACATGATAGCCCATGAAGGAGACCCCAAAAAGTCCACTAAAGAATTCTAGACCCAATAACAAAATTGAGTAGCACAGCTGGATACACTATCAACACTTAAAAAGCACTAACTTTCCAAGCTGAAAGTATAAATGAGAACCATAATGTATTATAGATATTGTGAAATAGGAGGAAAATGTTCAAGAGAGAGGAAGAACTAGGGTAGGGAGATGGGGAAGGGAAATAAAAAATGTGTAAGAAAAGAAGGAAAAATGGAAATAAAGTCTTTGTAAATCGAAGTGAGAAGGCTGACAGAAGGACAAGGAGATGGAAAAAAAAAATAAGAAAGAACTTATATCATCTACAGGTACAAGATCCCAGTGATGAATGTCATCATACTGTATACTTAAAATGTACCAATAAATTTAAAATTAAAAAAACATAAAAAAGTTAAAAAAAATCAATAGCCTTCTTGTACATGGATAGCAAACTCATTGAGAGAGAAATAGGGAAAGTGCACTTTTCACAGTAGCATCCAAAGAATGAAATATCTAGGAATATAATAAAGGAAGTAAAAGACCTCTAAATTGCAAACTGCAGTACTCTGAAAAGAGATCAGAGGGGATATCAGAAGGTGAAACCATATTCCTTATTCATGGGTAGGAAAGACCCATATAGTGAAAATGGCCATGCCTCTATAACTATTAAACAAATTTAATGTAATTCTCATTAAAATTCAATAGAAAATTCCAAAATTCTCACAGAATTAGAGAAAACAATCCTAAAATTCATTTGGAACCAGCAGAGACCTAAATAGCAAAGGCAGTTCTAGGCAGCAGAGGCAAGGTAGGAGGCATCACAATCCCTGATTTAAAATTATAATGTAAAGCTACTATGATAAACAGCAAGAGAAACCATGGATAGAGTGAAGAGACAACCCACAATGTGGGAAAAAAAATTTACCATATATTCCTCAGACAAAGGATTGATATCTAAAATGTGTAATAAGAGTTGAAAGTCAGACCTCTCAAATGTAAAAATCCAAAATAAAAATGGGCATCTGAAATGAATAAACACTTTTCTGATGAAGAAGGAATAGCAGATAAATATAAGAAATATCTTCAGTGTCACTGGTCATTTCATTCCAAAAAGAATAGCTGATATCAAGAAATTAGCCAACAGTAAATGCAGGGTCAGGGGTGCTGTGTGGAAAAGGAACTCTGCACTGTGGTGGGAATGTAGACTGGTGCAACCATTGTGGAAATCAGTGTGGAGATTCCCCAAAAACTAAAGCTAAAGGTTCCATTTGACTCAGTATTTCCTTATTTGGTATCTTCTCAACAGAACTAAAAGCACCGTACCACATTGATAAATGCACACCCATGTTTATAGTGACATGCTTCCCAGTAGCTAACTCTTGGAAATAATCCAAATGCCCATCAAGCAGTG
>PVIR01033849.1:0-17617 GCA_004026965.1 Petromus typicus
CACCTGTTGGCTCCGTCTCTGAACTAACACTTTCCTTCAGATTACTTGCTGCTGGCTGTGCCCCAGAAACAGTTCTATCAAGCAAGTTTCTCAGGCATCTTTCCAGAGCTACTACATCACAATCTCTGGGAACTGGTCCAGAAATTTCTACTGAAAATATCCCCCAGGTAATTCTAATCAGTCACATTTGGAAAACATTGTTCATGATACCTATTTTCTCCTGATGTTTTTATAATCAAATAGATAGAATTGGAAAAGAAGACTGTAAAATCAGCCAATTTAAAATCAGTCAACAATACAGGGTCACCCAGCCTCTGCAGCCAGACATCATATTGTAATGCAAGTGTTGGCAAACAGCTTCTGTGCAGGGATAGATAATAAATATTTAGTCTCTCACAACTACTCAACTCTGCTATTCGTGAAAGTAACCATTTGTCAGAGAATGGTGGTGGCTGTGTTCCAATAAATCTTTATTTACTGAAACAGGCAGTGAGCTAAACTTGGCCCAAGGCTATGGTTTATTAACCCCCACCCTAATTGCAGATGCTTTGGGGATTCGTCAGGCAAATGGACATCCTTTACTAACACCACCTCAAAAGGAAAACTCTCCTACTCATATTCGTAGTCGCAAAGCTGAATTTGCATGCACATTTTTAATAGATTAGGAGGCCATAGTATCAACTACGGTAACCTATAATTGAAAGAATCAGCTCTAATGGAGCTAAAATGTTCTCAGACTCCAGCTTCAGGGATATGTGAGTTTCATGGTAAAAGAGTACTTGCATCAAGTCATAGTTAGCTTCACGACTTGGGAGATGAAACAAGCAGATGAAAGAATACCTCTCTGTTAGTTCTAAGTAACCATGAACAAAGCTGTGCCTAAGTCTTCTCATTATGTAAATAAAAGTTTTCACCAAGTTCATTCTGCCCTTTCCTTGAGGACCTCAGCTCAATTGATACTAAACAGCAAACTTCAAGGTGCTCCAAACATCTTCAGTTTCTTCCTCATGCTCATCTCTAGAAGTGGCATTCCTTCATGTGCCTGAACTTGTTCTTGTGGTTGCTTTCACCCTGTTATTTCATGGGGCAACACTGACATTTGCCAGGCTGGGGCAGTGAGAACTGCGTACAGAACATGGTTGGAACCACAGAGGGTGACTGGGCTCTTCCTCTGGCCTCCCTGGTGCTCCGAGAGTCTTTCTACCACAGCTTCCTCCCTCAGTAGTGCTTTCTTATGGGGTCTGATTTCCATCATAAAACAGAGACTCATGAGAGATAATAGTATGATACTTTTGCACACTAAACAAAAATGTAAATCAGAGCCTTCCCAGTAAATAGATGTTAAAAATCTTCATTGAGACACCTTCCCCCCTGAATCTCCAGATCTCAAGGTCTCTAGAGTTTTCACAGCTCCCCTTGTGTTCTTTTTTTCACAGACCATGAAACTTTCATCACCTAAGGCCAAGGGGTCCTGTCTGCTGAGTCTGGAGCCCCTGCCTTGTGCTCCAGACTTTGCCAATGCACACTTATTTAAGGGGAAATGTTTATAAAATCTGAAGTGGAACTGGAGCAAGCAGACGCTCCTGCAATAAACTTCCAGATGAAAATTACACTGAAAGGGCTGGGGATTTAGCTCTGTGGTTCCAGAGCCTGCCTTTAAAGTGCAACAACCTGGGTTCAATCCCCAATAACCACATATCACAATGTGGGGTACAGAGACTCACGCTCACCAGCAATCAGAACCACATTCCACAGTGCTGAGCATGGTGACTGTAATCATAGCACTTGGGAGGCAGAGGCAGGAAGATTGCTGTGAGTTCAAGGCTGAGCTCAGGGACAGCCTGAACTACAAAAAGAAAGACCATGTCTCAAAAAGAGAAAAGAGGGGCTGGGGATTTAGCTCAATGGTTCCGGCACCTGTCTTGCAAGCGCAAGGACCCGGGTTCAATCCCTGGTAACCACATACAATACTGGGTGTGGACACTCACACCCAGCAGCAAACAATACCACATACCACAGTGCCGGACGTGGTGGCTCACGCCTGTAATCCCAGCACTTGGGAGACAGAGGCAGGAGGACTGCTGTGATGTGAGTTGGAGGCTGAGTTCAGGGCCAGCCTGAACTACAAAGTGAGATCCTGTCTCAAAAAAACGTGTCCATCAACTGGAGACTGGGTAAAAAAGCTGTGGTTCTTCTACAGAATGGAGTATTACTCTGCCATAAAAAATGATAAGTTTGGATCATTTCTACTTAAATGGACATACCTTGAGGATATCCTCATAAGTGAAATAAATAGGGCACAGATAGGTACATATCGCATCTTTTCTCTGGTATGAGAAAATGAAGATGTAAATGAGTCCTAGCATTGTATGTTATATATTGTGAAATAGAAAATGCTCAATGTAAAATAAGGTAAAAGGGGACAATGTTGACATTGTAACAAAAAGTAAGGAAACAAATTTTATGTATATGGAGGGGTGGTAGGGTGGGTAGGGCTATGGGAAAAATGAGAATTAAGTTGTGTCTTATACTGGTACAAATCCCCATTAAGGAGTGAAATCATGATGTGTATATTTAATGTACCAATAAAGATAAAAAAAAAACCTAAAAAAAAAGAGAGAGAGAAAAGAAAGAAAGAAAGAAAATTACACTGGAAGACAAGTATCCTTTCATAACATGTACCAGCTCTTTCTTAATTTTGCAGTTTTAGACATTAGATTCCTTCTGCGAATCTAGTTTACAGTCTTCCTACATACACACACACACACACACACACACACACACACACACACACTACTCCTCCCATCTCTCCTGCCTATATAAGGTGATATTTGGCCTACTCAGTATTCAATATTTATTTGATTCATTTCGTATAAATGTTATGTAAGTCCTAACGTATCTTTCCTGAAACTCTTTGTAATATCCCTCAAGTGGACAATAGCCTGTATTTCAGTTTAATTTTCTATGTAACCATCACAAATTCTTTTCCAAAGCCTCTGAGTGTAGTAAACACTGACATTCATATTGATGGAAGTTTTCCTATTCTGTTCTTTTTGCCCAGTCCAAACTGGCCTTCTGGCCTCAGTATCCATGTCTGCAGAATGGGAACACCAATTCCTTCTCCTCAGAATGCTTACGAGGCCTGAAAGAGTGAATGTCAGGTCTGGCTTCTCACTCACCTGTGGCTTGTTGAATCTATTCCATCTCTTTCCTCATCCTTTTTAAGGATGCTTAGATTTACCAAGAAGGAGAAATTATAGCCCTCTTTGTTGTTCTTTTACATTAGAGATTAGAAAATAAAGATCATTGAATACCCTAAGCTATTGTCTTAAAGGATCTGTTTGATCTTCCTGGTCTCCTGGTAAAAGCACATTTCAATACTTCCTTATAAACAGAAAGATTTTGACCCCAGTTCTAGACACTCTTCAGTGTCTATCACGAGTCTGTGAGTTTATGAAGAGCCTGTCCCCAGCACAACTTCTTAAATTTTTTTATGTACACAATGAACAAAGCAACAAGGAACTAACAATGGCAAGACTGTTTCTCTCAATAGCTCAAGAAACTCAGATGGGTGCACCAAGGGTTCTTAAAAGCTAAAGCTCCTGAGGTTGAAATCAGATGCGCCTTTAAAACTTCCTATTAAATTTCAAGTGAGTTATTTGAAAAGTAAACTATAAGTCTAGTATGGTAGAGATGGAAGTACTTTATCAAGAAGCTTCTGTGAGACACCAGATCACTCAGTCTGAGCTAGGATAGCCTGAAATACATACGGCCAGATTAGATACTAATGTGCCCATTAGGATAACAGCATACTCCCAGGGCTAGAATATATGGGGACCCAAGGTCAACAGAGCTAAACGTGAAGGAAAATATTGGTAAAGACAATTTGTATGAGCAGTGAAGACACTGAATAACTCCTGGTGGAAGATATGATCAATGGAATTGTTGAAAACTTATATGACTAATCCTGAGCTGAAGTGTAGCATTAAGTATTTTCCTGGGCATGGCCTACTTAAATGAATAAAATTTTTTGCAAAACTAAAATAAAATATACCTGTATAGTGCACAGACACACTAAACTATGTGGTACTGCGCCTCTTATAAAGGCTTCCTACCCGACACAGAATACATTATAGGAGGTTCAGGGGGATTCATCTCACTAAAGGCACAGAGCATGTGTTCCCTGCCTCTCACTTCCCCACCCCTCAATTCTTGTAATGGGAAAATCTCCCTGAAGAATAATCCTTTTCAACTTATGTGTAGCCTTACAAGCTTAAGATGAAAGAATATGTATAGAGAAGAGAAAAGAAGACAGAGAAATAAAGAGAAAAAAGCAAGTTTACCTATAACATATAACCAGAAATGTTTTCTGGAACCTCCCACACTTTTGAATCTTGATAAGATTGAAACTTTTATTTCTGGCCTTAAAAACTCAGAATTTTTCATCAATAGTTTTAAAAACTGAAGGACAACCTTTTGGCTACCTGTGACTTTGAGGGCATGCTTCTGTGGAAACTGAGTTCTGTGTCACCTTGACCCAGACGAGGAACTCAAGTCCAGCAGTGCCAATGGCAGCCACAATGACAGTGCCCACACAGCTCACACCAGACCAGACTCCTGTGTGCATGAAGATTTTGCCCTTCAGAATTCGGGGGTAGCCTGAAGTAGGTAAAAGTGGGCTAACTTCATGGAAACACAAATAAACTTAAATGGAACATTAGAACATTTTTGTTCTTTCTCTAATACCCTTTGGCCATTTCAGCAGCATGGAATTTTCCCTGCCATGTTTACTCCTGAGATGCTCACTTTCTTCCCTGCAGCTTTTCTTTCTCCTTCCTTTTCTTCTCACCACAGATTTTGAATTCTTTCAGGATTGTGCACCATCACCTTGCCTTCTTCCCTGACATCCAACTCAGCCCCAGGCAAATGCTCCACACACAATCCCTTCTACGAGACGCTGCTCTTGCTTTGCCGAGGGTAGCTGTCCCACAGGGTATCCTCGCTCCACCCAAGTGAGCAGTGTGTCCTGGCTGGCTGCCGTCCAGTCTCAACCACACTAGGGAAGCCATACCTAAACACAGCCAAGCAGAGGACACTGATGTACAATGTTAGTGCTACCAAGTAGATACGCAAAAAGTGGCAACCATGGCCATAACATGGTGGCTTTGGAAACGTGAAATGACTGAGCCCTCCCAGGAATGTTCATCCTCCTGGTAAACACACTGTCCAGAAATCATTCTCCTTAGAGACATGCTCTTGAAGAAGTGAAGCCATTCAGTGAAAACCAGCTCACCAGAATGGGATCATTCCAGGGTGAATTCTCTTCTCCAACAGTTAGAAGAGGTGTGCAGTCTAGAGTCCTCCATACTGTGTTCGGAGGGAGGAGAAAATGGAGCTAGCCTGAACATTAGTGTTCTACTACAGTCAAAAAAGACATCATGGGCTGTTTGCAAAATCTCTGTTGTTTTCAGATAAGGGCAAGAGTAACGTGAGACTCAACATCTTCAGGAAAATCCAGTGAGAAATACAATCCTCTTCTCCTGTTAGAGTTTCTAATACATAAAAGCAATGCTATCCCTAAGGAGGGGGAAAGAGGAGGAGAAAACAAAGATGTAACTAGAGCTTGCAGGGAATTTAACTTGATCTTGTGTCTTTCAGCAACTCTCTAGTTCCCTCAGGGCTCTAGGAACCTTTCCATAGGAGGCCAATCTGTACTTCATTAAAGGAAATATCTCCACCCTCCCAAGTGTGTGGGACCAGTCCCCTGGCAGGAAGCCACTGTGCCCTGTGAGAGAGTTGCCCCTCCTCAGCCTCTCCCCAGGGAGCAACTTCAGGAAGAAGGAAGAGATTGCTGGGACTGGTGTTTCTGCCTTGTCTCACAAGGAATTTGAAGCAAAAAAAATAATTATTATAGTGAATTTAAAAACTCAAACCAACAGAAAACACACCACACCACCTAAATAGCTTCTATGGAATAAGAATTAAAAATCAAAACCCAAGAAAAGTGTAAATGACAAGAATTTAAAATTGAGAGTGAGAGAAACTGAATGTATATCATCAGCCATGGACACCACCACAGTCACGCCAGGAGCACCCCAAAATGTCAGGGTAGCACCCATTTCTTATCTGGCTCTGCCTCAGGCTCCCTCTGGCCCCTGTGAGATGCAGCAGCTCTTGTGGACTCTGCAGTGTGTGGGCAGGAGCTGGGAGCAGTCCGCTCAGAAGTCACCCTGTGTTCACTTGTTTCCCCTCTCTGGGCTCCAGCTCGCTCATCTGGAGCAAAGGAAGGTAGAACAGCACAAGAGATGCTAAAACATGTACTCACAACTTTGCAACTGTTTTCCTCTGTGACAGACAAAAGACAAGAAGAATGGAAAGAACCCTCTCCTTTCCAGACCGCCAACACCCAGCCAGAGGCCCATCTGCCCCTCCTGGCTCTGAGGATGGGTGGGCTGGAGCAGGGGTAGGAGCAAGGACAGGACCGACAGCGAGTGTCCACTTGTGCTTCAGGCCCTCTCTGGGCATCTTCCTGAGTTGGCCTTGTATTCTGAGCTCAGAAGGAAAACACTGGGCAGAAAGTAGGCCCTCCAACAGAAAAACAATGAGAACAGCATTGAATTTTTAATTTTCTGAAAAGTACTTAGAAGTAAAAAGAAAAAAATCAGACAAGATTAATTTTAATAGTGTGTTTAACCCAAAATAGCAAAAAAAAAAAAACAAAAAAGGAATTATTTCAACATGCATCTAACATAATCTTATTATTGACATATTTTACATATTTTCTAACCAAGTCTTCAAAATACAGGCTGTGTTTTATACTACAGAACATCATAGTTTGAACAAAACACAACTGAGACATTTACTAGATCACATCTAATGGAAAAGAGAGTGGAGGGCCTTGCAGTTTGAGGAAAAGGGTAGGAGCAGTGGCTCATTACTTTTCAGCTAAGTGCCCTACAATGAGGGAAGGCTGAGGGTCTGAGGACCAATTCCCAGAGGTGGATACCACAGTACACTCCAGTGCACACTCAGATGTTCCCTTACGATGGCAAGCCTTGGATGGAAGCGGTCTGAGTACATAGGGAGAGCCGGAGGCTTAGCAGTGCAACTCTAGGGGCCCAAATGAGTGTCCTGGGGTCAGAGATGATCCAGTTGAGGGACCATGGTGCTGGGAGGCATGTCTCTGGAGTTCCCAAGGGTTACAGTTCCCCTAGTGGATATTGAAGGAACACTATGTAATTCTTACGCAGCATAAGCTATGCCGTGGTGGACCCTAGGGACTTGCAGCCTCATCTCCTGTTATAGTGCACAGAAGACCCAATGAGTCCAGAGAAAACCCAGTCAAATGGCCAAGACTGAGTTTCTTCTGGAACATGGTGACCAGAGACCCTGAGCCAGAGTTGATTTGATTTGGACAAATTTAGAAATGTGACATTTTAAGTTAGAGTGATTATACCTGTTGCATCTGTCCTACAGTCTTTCCTCTTTCTTTTTAAATCCATGTAGCAGGAAGCTTGATACTGAGACATATCTAGGAATTATACAAGTAGTGTCACTCCATGTGATGGCAGCTAAGTCATTTCTTAGACCAGGAGTGGCAAACCTATGGCATGCATGCCAGAGTCTGTTTCAGTGAAAGCTCTAAAGGTGTGCCATCCCTGCTAGAACATCCTTGCTTCAGATTCATCAAGAAAAATACAAGAGACATCCACCACTTAGATCTTTCCCTTAATAGCTCATAGTCTTACTACTGCTTTTATTTCACAAAAGATGAGGGAAGTTGGATGAGAAAGGAGTCTTCAAGCTTAGAGAGAAATAACCTAGCCTTGAATTTTCTGTGACTTCACAGCCAACTGTCATGGTGGCTACATCTGTGAAAAGAGAAGACTTTGGGCAAAATCAACTTCATTTCAGCCAGAGATCTGAGATCTGGGCCCATGTCCCTGTAAGAAGTCTTTCACTGTGGGGAGAGGATGCAAACTCTCCCACGAGGGCTAGAATCTCCTCTCTTTCAGCTGAAAGCTTATGTTAGTGATTTTCCAATCTGTATCCATCATACAGTCATGAGGGGTAGAGCAACTTTTAACATCTCAGCCCTTATTCCAACACTCAGAGTTTCTGGTTTACTTGGACATTAGGAACCAAGGCCATAAAACACTAATTCTGAATGCTAAATTGTAAGCTCCTTGTTTACTGTTTGTATTTCTGCTTCCTTGGCTAAAAAGATGAAAAGTTATTTCTCCCAGTCTCATCAATTTGATCAGACTTGGTCTACATTATAGCAGTAGTGGTTAAGTCAGCCTTGCCTTAGACATGTCCATCCTTTTCACCCTAATTAATGCAATTTAGAAAGTTCTGGTAACATCTCACTTGGCAGGACAGCAAACACAGAGTACACAGAAGTTGTGATCCCCCTCCAGCCACACAGGACAGAGCTGGATGCGAGCCAGGCCAGCTGAGGCCTTAGTGATGCCAGCACACCCCACCAACTCTCCTCACACTTGTGTCCTCTGGTGAAGTGCCTGCGGGACCCACCAAGGAGAGGCCCATAGGGCTTGGCAAAGACACTCAGTTCAGAGGAACACAGGTGAGATTTGAACCCGTGTTTATTACCTTAGCCACTATTAAGTATCTTTGAAGATACATAAGTGAGATTTTTAAGTTACCTTAAGTAATGGCTATGAACTATGACATGTCCTGCTTCAGTGACCAGTGTACAAGCATCTGTTTACCCTGTTACCCAGAGCAAATTTTTTTAAAGTTGAATTAATTGAATAGCACAGAACTAATGAGCTATGAGGTTAAAAAAAAATAAAGACTCCTAAATTACTTATGCTGATTAAATATTTCTATATCTACTAACATAGAACCAGCAAATGCAAACATTTATTCAAATATATCCACGTTTTTGAATTGTTACCATACCTGAGATGTACAAGCTGAGTGTAATTACCCATTTTTATAAACCCTAATATGATTTCAATTGATGTCAGTAAGTTTTGATTGAATTTGCTGCTGATTAGAGTTGATCATCTCTTTGAACAACAAGAAATTATGTCTCATTCAGTTCATTAGCAAGACTGGTGCTCAGTTTATGAGCCATAACACCAGTAGTAATTATCAAGGATAATTGATTTCTAATGTGGATGTATTAATTACATGGCTATAGGAAAGTTAAAGTACTCTACCCTGCCAATTATTATTATGAAAAATAAACAAGCTATTAACTATAAACAAGGAAGTTTACTTTTTCAACTTACCTTCCTTCCTTCCAGGGAACTGTACATCCCTAGAGTGCAGTTATGGCAAAGACCTGCGATGGACAGAGGCTCTAGCAGTATGGAGGAGTATCTCCAAGGGACTCTGAAGCTGACCTTCTATAAAGTAGGGAGAGGAATCAGATGGGTACAAGAAGTAAAATTAAAGTCTGCAAAAGTTAAAAGGATGTGCCATGTGGAGGTGGAACTTGGGTGATTCATTGATGCGGTGCACCCAAGGTGTGCTGGCCACCAGGCTTAAAGCACTGGTCTGTGACTGCCCACATGCATTTACAGCTTAAAGGAGAAGTCAGGCACTACCCGTGAAAGTTTCTAAATCACTACAAATCAAAGTAGCATGAAATAAAAACCAGGGTTCTATGACAGGAACTCATGAGATCTAATTCAGATTGGAGGAAAGAATCAAGGAAAGTCTTCTCTGTGAAAAAGTAAATTACCCTGGAACCCGATGGATTAGAGAGAAAAGTATGAATGATGGTGGAGAAGAATTTTGTGCACTGGGGAAAGTGAGAGGTGGTCATAAATGTAAAAAGATGTCCATGATGAAGTATCAAAGGAGGCAACATGAGCAGCGCTATATCTAACAGAACTTTCTGGGGTGAAATCAGACATTTCTATGCTCTCTAATACAGATGTGACTCCTAAGCCACCTAATCTGAAGCCAGTGCAATTGAGGAATTGAATATTTAATTTGAATTTTAATTAACTTAAATAGTTACATATACCTAGAGGCATGCAGATTGCAAGTCATATGGGCCCTGATAAAGACTAAAATTGAATCCTAAAATTAATGGAAACCACTGAAGATTTTATAAACCCAGAAACATCACAATTTTATCTATATTTTAAAAGGTTATATAGTCTGGATCTGGGAGACTTGTTCAGAAGGCTGCTCACTTTCTGGGAAGACAGAAGTGAATTTTATCAGATTTCTCCACCAATCACAATCATGTTGTTGTATGTACTTGTTGATGATTTGGTCAATAATGCTGAAGTCTACTGCTGTGTAATCCTAAATCAAACACAAACTAAAGAAAGCAAATTTTTTCAGGATACCCTTAATTCTTCATTCTTCAGGTCAGGAACACAAGCCTTTTACATTATCTGTTGCTGCATCATTCTGAGGAACAAAGAGCTGAATATTAGCCCAGGGCTGTACTTTTGAGCCCATAAATGAAATGTTGTGAAGAAACAAGAAGATATTTCCCTTTCTATGTAGGTAAAGCTGTCATATCTCATGTTGACCTTGGGCAGAAGAATTTACATGCCCTAGCAGAGTGGTTCAGATGACCTAAGATTGGGTCATTCTGGATCCAAATCTGTTCAGTGTCAGGAGATCCAGAAGCTGGTCTCTTACTACAAGACACAAGGCTATCCATCTGGGCCACAATTCCAGATCTGTGGTAAGTAGAAACACTCAAGTTCAAGGACGACACAAGATCCCTTATAACTTTTGGAGGATCATTCTTCCTAGTGTCATCTACTTAATGCTAATAAACTAACACACTTATATAACCTATGTGTCAGACACTGTCAGCCAATGGGAGTAATAAAAATTTGGATACTATCACATTTTAAGAACTAATGAATGCTTTACAGACATGTGTTTAGTTTTCATGTATTTAGTTTTCATAATGTCTATTTTTGATTACTACTCCCATATACACATAAATGACCTTGGTTACAAAGAGTTAAACACCTTGTTCGAGGTCACATAGTTCATCAGTGGCTCCAGAGTCTGCTCACGTGGACCACATATTCTCTCCAAAAAATGCTACTAAGAGAAGGTACAAGAATTGAGCACCACACTTGCAATAACTGGTCTGGGGGAAGACGTCCAACCCAGGTCGTTCTAATATCTGGACTTTGAATCATGGCCATTAACTGCTTGACTGTGTGTGATTATTACTCTTCTGGGCCAAAACAGAATATTTCCTGAAAGTTTTTGTCTCTGGAGGGCAAGCTGAAAAGAAGCAATGCACTGCATTCTAATGCCATGTTTCCAGCTTTGTGTAGAAAACAATGAAGAGAGTAATGCCCTAAAACAGAATGAAAAGTGAAGGGGGGACAAGTAAATTCTGCAGTCACATGTCTTGGTTCTCCAGAGGCCCAGATTTTCCCCCTTCATTCCCAGAACCTGGATGTCAGCTCTACTTTTGACTTTGAGAGCAACTCTAGGATCTTATGCTGTTTCTGTGTCTTGAAACTGAAGGACACTCATACAAGATAACAACATAAGGAATGAGGCAGAGTGTTGAAAGGCATATAAGCCTAAATAACTTTGTTCCTTCCTCAAGGGACTTAGAATTCCTTAAACTCTCCGAATCATTCACTCAACAGCTTCAGAGTCTTTGGGTGTTATCTAAACTCAGTGACTCTCTGATACTCGACTTTATCCATTGCCTTCAGCCACACTCAGCAGAAGGTGAAAGTTATAAATTCCTTAGCTTTCCATGAGTTCTCTATCACTCTACATTTTCCAATACATTCATTTGTCCTTTGGACCTTTCTCCACTAGACACATACTTAATTATCATTTTTGCTAATGACATTGCTATAGTTTTCAGAAGTCATCTGGAATAATAAAAGGACAAGGTTGGCTTTGTAAATGGCAAATAAAGTAGGGTGACATACACATGAGTTGTTGTATTTGAGGTTGTCTTCCTTGCAACTTCATAATATTCTGCTGTCACTGTAAGTCATTGAACAAATTTCTCCTGAGTGTCTCTTTTTCACTAAATATAGTGACAAACATTGCTAGTAAAAGAGATTCATCTGCAAGTGAATTCAGGCACAGTAAAAGACATTGTCATTGTTTACTTAGTATCTGTAGTCTTTTTGTCCTGCTAGTGTCCAGATATCTACCCCTGGGTCTCAGAATAGGTTAATTCTTCCTATAGATGAGGCATTGTACTCTAGAGGTAAACAGCCTAACCCTAGCAGTGACTAGTGCCAGCTCCCAGGCCTGTGACAGGAAGCACATGGCCTTCTCAGTTAATATGACTGAATCAAAAGCCAACATATGAACCCTGAGTTGTCATTGAGAATATGATAAAAGATTTGCTTTCTCTCTCTCTCTCTCTCTCTGGCTACTGCACATAGTGAAAATATTACAGTTAGTGTGATAGAACAGTGTAATCCTTTTCTTACCCAGGATCACTGCTGACACTCCTATAGCAAAACACAGATTAAAAGGAAAAAAAATTACAAATTTATCAAAGTTTCACGTGATATAAGACCAAAAAACTCAGGGTATGACCCAGGGAAAATACTGTTTTTATGATCTAGTTCTTTGAACAGAGACAGCAGTATAGAAGTACGATTGAACCAAAGCCTTGTGCACTAAGATAGTAGATGGACCTCTCTGGTCCTGATTTTTCTTGGCCTTTGTGTGCAGCATCTGCTCTCCAGGTTGAAAAGCAAGGTTGCTCTGGAATGAGAATCTTTAAAAAGGAAATAGATGGTCTTTCCAAGATTTTTGGTTTGCCTTTGGAGTAAGGAATTCCAGGTTCTATGAAACTATTTGCAGAAGAGAATTTGAATTCTTATTATTCACTTGAAGGGAAAAATAGAGAGGAGAAATAAAAGGATGAGAAGCCTGAAAGAACATTAGTTCTGAGACCTTTCCAGTTTCATTTCCAGGTATTCAGTCCATCAAGATGCTATGCTTGGGAGTGTCAGGTTCTAAGCCCCAGCACACCCATCTCATATCTGAATTGAGGATGAAGACAGTCCCAAGAAGATGACAAAGACACAAAAATCACAGAGAAATTGAACAAAAGCCTTCAGATTAAGTCATTCTGGAAGCCAAATCATCCTCTCCATTCTCAGTGCAAGTCTAAACAATTATTAGTAAGCCCTTCCATGTTGATCTTCCTTCAACTGATAGAAGTAACTTGGTAGAAAGCCAGAATGTATGGATAAGTATATTTAAAGGGTACCAAGGAGGAACTGAGAAGGGATACTGGCAATCCCAGTACAGCAGATTGGAGGGTGGTGTCGGAGAGTCAGAAGTATTTAGCCTGGAAAATTTAGTAAAGCTGTAGGAGACAGGGGTAGAGGATGCAATCAGTCCCATTGTGGCAACCTCCAGTCCCCCTTGAATCCCACTGCAAAAATATTACAGCCAACAGACAACAAAGTCAGAACCTTGAGAAAAAGGCTGAGCCCACACTAGGCTCTGGTTACTCTGAGCAGCAGCAGTAGAAAGCCAAATACTGTAGCAGCAGAAGAGGGAGCAGAGGAGGCCATAACTCAGCCTCACCATATCTTTATTTGGTTCCAAGCCTTCACACCCATAATCCTAGCATGCAGAAAACAGGGCGATATCAAGATAATTCCTATACTTGAAGATTACATAGGGCAAGGGAGACGTCTTTAAATCCCAGTAAGTCCCAGCAAGTCTCAAGGCCAATAAGCCTAGTATAATAATCCTTATAGTTTAAGATCCCACAGGGCAGAGCAGATGTCTGCAATAATCCCAGTGGTTGATCCCAAAGGGCAGGGTAGACATGTGCAAATCCAAGTAAGTAAATCCTAAATCTGAGTAAATTGTCTGCAGTTCCCACCAAGAAGCCAATCAAATGTGGATAAGAGATGAGATATAAAGCATTTCAGATGAAAGGAATAGCTAGAGAGAAATACAAGAAGGCAAAGCATATTGAGATCCAACATTCCTATGACATAAATTATAAGATAAAAAAGAATATGTAACTTAGGTAAACCATGGAAAATTTGGATACTTTGAAAAGGAGCTTGGCTTAACCTGGAGATGAAAATAAGATACTAATAGAAGTGTAATGGGATTTCCATGGTCAGATTTGCACACAGCAAGGCCCCTCTGCTGCCCAGGTGGAGGACAGACTACCAACAGAATAGTACTTTGTGGCTCACAGAGTATCTGCCATAACTCTTCAGTTCTGTCAACACAGCACAAAAAAAAAAAGTCAAAAAAATGTGAATTAATGGATGTGACTTATTTCCAATACGCCCTTATTTATAAAAGTAGACTGATTTGGAAATTCCCATGAGATTTTATTGACTCTAAAATTCCTTCCAGAACATGTGATCATAAAAGTCATTATTACCATCCTCCTCATCATCATCATCATCACCAGCATCACAAGGAGTTTTCACTGAGAACTTATTATATGGAAACTGTACTAAACAGTAATTTATGCAATATCTTTTTATTTTTCCCAATAACTCTATAAAGTATTGTTTTTCTATATCTTACAAATTAGGAAAGAAAAGTTATAGTTTCTGTAGTTCCATCTTATTTCACAGGTAAATGCTAAAGCAACAAAGGCCAGCTTCTGGAAATGAACTGGGATATTCCGCTTTTGATGGGCACTGCCTGGTGAGATCTCCCCTGACCCTCCTGCACTCCTAGAAAGAATCACAAAAGCTAACAGAAAGCAGAGTCAGTGACCAAAATCCTCCAGTTGCCTCCTGTCTCCCCCCAAGGCCTTGGGCAGGCCCTTTAAGCCTTACTGCCTTTGTCCCCCGAACTTCCTACTTATTTCTTATCTGTTTCTCTGGAATATAGCTCCATAAGAGCAATTTTGTCTTGCTCACTGTTATATCCCCAGCACTGAAATCACCACCTAATATATCAGGGACAAAATTAAATCCTAACTCAATGGCTAAACAATGACAACAAATCCTGCCCCATAACTAAAACCAAAGCCTGAATCTGAAATTGTGACCTTCATTTCCAATTCTAAAGCTGACATGATGACCTGGTGTTAGTCAGCTCAGCCTCCTTAACAAAACATAATAGGAAGTAGGACTCGAATTATGTAGATTTAGTTTCTTACAGTTTTGGAGGCTGGAAGTTCCAGATCCCATTCAGAGGGCTGAGGTGTGCTGCAGACTTTGTCTCTGAGTTTTATACAGTCACATTCTTAAACAGCCTGTCCTCGGTACTGGCATGTAGGAAAAGAATATCCTCCATCTCTGTTTCTCTCCTTCTTAGCTTCTGTCCTGATTTTTACAAAGCTCCGAGTTCGTAGGATTAAAGCCCATTGTTTCTGATCTCATTGAACCTTAAATATCTCCTGAAGCCCCTGTCTCCAAACACAACTGGATTTGGTGTTAGAGCTTTGCCATGTGAATTTTGTAGAAACACGGTTCAGCCCACCACACTCAGCTTTATTTAAGTACCTGAAATAAAAGTCAAGGGTTAAATTCCAAACTTCAAGTCCAGACTCAACCTCAATTCCTTGTAATCATAAGGTCTCTTTATGTTTCTGGATTTATCAAGTTCCCCATTCCTCAATTTCTCACTCTCAAAATTAATGACAGTGCCGAGTGTGGTGGTGCAGGGCTGCAATTCCAGCACTTGGAAGGCAGAGACTAGAGGACTGCCATGAGTTTGAGGCCAGCCGAGCTACATAGAGAGCCACGGCCAACCTGAACTGCATAGCAAGACCCTGCCTCAAAAAAAAAATTAATTAATAAATTAATGGCAATAATGATTGGCAATTAATAGTAACAAAGATAAATGATTCTGAGTAATGAAATATAGTCTGGTGGATATAGCAGGTTGCCTTAGTCACCTTTCTTCAGTGAGCCACCAAGTACCTCCAACTTAAAGAGAGATTTAATTTAACTTGTATTTTCCATCCATAGGCTGCCAACTCTGAAACAGAAAAAGCATGCCAGAGGGCTACAGAGGCAAACTGCCCAAATTACAGTGACCAGGAAGCAAAGAGAAAGGGAAGAGCCAGAAAGAGACAGACGCACTTCCGGTGATGCCCCCAGTAACCCGCCTCATCTGGCCTGGCTTCAGTCCCTAACACTGCATTCAGCCATAGCTACATCATGATCTAATCACCTTCCAAAAACCCTTCCTCTGAGCAGATGGGAGTTTCTGGATTCATTCTTCATCTAAACTCTAACACATAGTTATTCAATATGTACAGCATACTAAACATTTCACAGGTTAGAAAATAACCCACTCAAGATCAGAACCAATAAGTCCTCAAGCTAATATTCATACCAACAACATTGGATACTTAGAAAGTACTTATTTCTGGAAGCATGTGAAAATCAAATATTCAAGGAGAAGAATACAGGCAGCCTGAGGAGAACCACTGAAAACACTGTGCGGTGGCCAGATTTATATGGAGAGAACATAAAGAAACACTTAAAAGCTAAGTATGCAGTGGCCAGGGCTCAGGTGCCAATCTGCCACTAGCCAGCGGTATGGCTATGGGAAGCGCACTTAAACTCTTGAGGTTTCAGTCTCTTCATGTACTAGTGTCAATAACAGCACTTGCCTCATTCAGAGAGTTAAAATAATGTGTTTAAACATGCTTAGCCCTGGGCCTAGCATACTGAGTAAATACTCTATAAATAAAAGCAATTATTATACATCAACCCAGAGAGAAAAATATCAAAATATAGTGCCTAAAAATACCTTAGAGGTTTATAAACCAAAAATTTGGGCGCAGTGAAGAAATAGAGAAATGTTATTCCTCTAATCTAGCAAAAAGAGACTCCAGGGAAGCAGAAATTGTTCTGTATAAACAGCTTTGAGATCACAAAATAAATTAATCAAGGGAATTATTCCTCTTTTCAGAGGATTTAGACTAAGGAGCAATGGCCTGAAGCTACAGAAGGGGAAATTTGGGTTAGATACAGCAAGTTGAGAATGTTCCCAGCAGGGAGAGTAATTAGGAAATGAAATAGACTCCCTAGAGTTTGGATGGAGGAATCTTCTCTGCAAGTAATCAAGGAGAAATGAGGGGAAGAGGCCCAGGCAGTCAAGGACTGCAAGATACCCATCAATTAAAGGAATGGCTAACAGTAACTCCACCCTTTTAAAGTGTCTTTCAGCCAAGCTGCCATTAATAGCCAACAACTAGCAGTTCCTGGCTGTCAGTAGGGTCTTTGGGAGAATCAGGGATGGATGCCGACTTCAGGAAGCTTGCAGTTCTGCAGAGAAGGAAAACTACCCAGATAGAAAGGAGGCAAAGTGTGTGTGTGTGAGTGTGTGTGTGTGTGTGTGTGTGTGTGTGTGTGTGTGTGTGTGTGTAGTTATAACCATCTAACATCTAACATGCTTTTTCTCTTTAATTACATTCAACTAATGTCAATTAACTTTGTTGTGGGGTTTGGTTTTTTTTTGGTTTTTTTTGTTTGTTTGTTTGTTTTTTAATTATCTTTATTGGTACATTAAATATACACATCATGATTGCACTCCATAATGGGGATTTGTACCAGTATAAGACACAACTTAATTCTCATTTTTTCCCATAGCCCCACCCACCCTACCACCCCCCCATATATATAAAATTTGTTTCCTTACTTTTTTGTTACAATCTCAACATTGT
>PVIR01033850.1:0-17429 GCA_004026965.1 Petromus typicus
TTTTCAGTCAACTTTTGCCATTTTCAGAAGGTAAAAAGAAATTTAAATAATTAAACGTTCAAATAGTGCTTCTTGTGTATTTCAAAGCTTTTTTTCCTGAGGTTATTAAAGTATACAGCTGAGCTCTGACTTTAAGAATACCCTGTTATTTCCGACTGAGTCAGTTTGACCCCAATCCTCTGTGACAACTAATTTGACCTTGGAGGAGGCACCTTTCGACTGGAAAACAGGAAAAATGAGCCTGGGCCGACCTTCCACCGCACTCGCGCTCCGGCGCAGGCGCAGGCCGAGCATTCCTGGGCGGCAAGGCGGGCGGGCCAAACCGCGCACGCGCAGAACAGAAAGCGCGCTACCTGCACGCATGGCGTTTGTGCGGCGGCGTCAGGCCTCACACAGCTGCTGCTTCTTGTGACGAGCTTGGTCAGCTTCGCCTGTGGGCCCTCTTGTGTTTGCACAGCTGGTGCCTGAGTCCAGCACAAAGCATCCCGGCTTTGGGGTCTGAGCCCTGTGATGGAGCCCAGTTTCGGGGGGTCGTGGGTCTGCGGCTGTTGACCAATCACCAGGTGGGGACCAAAGAGAGGAGAGAAAAAGAAAACATACCTGCTCCCGTGGGCAAGGGCCAAGTTAACCTAGGGTCATGGTGAGGGACAAAACATGTTAAAATATTTAGTCTTGACCAAGTCACTGAGTTGCCCAGGCTGGCTCCACCTCGCGCTTCTCCCGCCTCAGCCTCCCCGAGCGCTGGCGCCACAGAGCTGGGACAAAGCTCGCGGACGACCAGGACGAGGACGAGAGTGTGCAGCGCTGGGGAGCCCCAACCAGGACGAGGACGGGGAGCCCCGACCAGGACGAGGACGGAGCGGCCCGGGGTTATCCCGCCCTGCTGCCGATCGCCCGCCTCAAAGCGCAGAATCGGCGCGAAATCGAGCAGCTTCTCCTCTGCAGCGCGATCGAGCGCGCAGCCCACCCGGCCGTGACGCCGGTGTCTCCGCGACAGCTTCTGCTTCCTGAGGCTCCGGCTTCTCCGCCTCCCGGGGCCTGCGGGAAAGAGCGGAGGACAGACTCGCGGCGCTGGGGGACGCCCTGCCGTCCGTCCCACGTCTGCCCGCGGTGGCCGCTGCCCCGAGTGGGCAGGGGGTCCGGGTGCTTGTGCCCGGGAAGCGCAGGGTCCCAGGGCCGAGTGTGCGGAGCACAATATCGACCCTCGCCTGCGATGGTCCCCTTCCCCTGGCCTTCCGGTCACTGTGGGCCCCTGAGGGGGACAGAGCTGTGGAGAGCAACCTCGCGGGCCGGCTCTGGTCTGGCCACGAGCCCCCCGACTCAGCCCGGCCCGGAGTGTCTCCCTCGTGGCCCCCCAGCTTCACCGCAGCCCGCCAGGGTCCTGCCCAGCCCGCACCTCCTGACCAGAGCCCCACGCTGACGGGAGCTGGGCGGCCCCTGCGCTGTGGCCTTGGTGCCTGGGGAGCGGGCAGCAGGAAGTCAGTAAGGACAGGACAGGGGGTCTCCCCGCCCCAGCCCCTGGACCCCGCACCGGGCTCCCCAGGGCCCCTCAGGGCTGCGCATCATGGAGGCCTGTCCAGGCTGAAGCCCACAGGAAGGCTCCGGCGGGGCAGAAGCACACCCCGGGGCCGCGTGTACCCCAGCACCCCCAGGGCTGGCCCCCATGGGGAGAAGGTGGCAGCTCCCTCTGGAGCCTTCCCGGCCCCGGGGGTCTGAGGAGCCATCCTCGGCTCTCCTTGCCCCCCAGCTCCGGCGTCCAGGGTGACCAGAGCCGCTTCTGGGCAGGAAGCCAGCGCAGAGCCCAGGACATCCCTGAACGCCTGTCACCATGGCAACGTGCCCGCTGCGCACGCACGCGCGCGCACACACACACACACACACACACACCCGCGACCAGGGCCGGGAGGGGTTTTCCAAGTTCAGAGCGTCCGATGGGAGGGGTGTCCTCCGTCCCAGGTGGAGAAACTGAGTCGAGGGGAGCGGTGGACGGGGCGGGACCTGTTGACTAAGGAGCCACCCCATCCCGTCGTCACCCCCCCCCCCGCCCTGCTCTTGGCCAGCGAGGGTTCGGAGGCCCATCTCCCAGGAGGGCCTGGGCAGGATGGTACAGCCGGAACCCGACACTGACAATGAATAAGTGATGCTGCCGCCAGCCGCACCCAGAGCTCCTGGACGCCTGCGCCCAGCGCCGGCTCCACGGCAGGGCGCACAGCGGCCGGCCCGCCCCCGTCTGCCCGGCTGCAGCCGCAGGAAGATGGCCGGGCAGCGGCGGGGCGCAGGGCCCCTGTGGGCGCTGGGCGGCGGGGCGCTGGGCATGTGCCTCGCCAGGGTCGCTGGGCAGCTCGTGGAGGTGAGGCCGTCCGCAGAGGGCGTGGGGGTCCCGGCCCAGGGGGGCTGCGCGGGCTCTGGCTCGATCCCACCTCCTGCCCTGGAGACCTGGTTGGGGGCAATGCCATGCTGTGGGGTGGGGGGGCTCAGCCCTGGGGCCCCTGGTCTGAGGATTAGGGAGCACCATCAGGATGGGGGTTGCTTCCTGAGTCCCTGTCCCTCGGGGACACGGCCTGCCCCGTGGGGTGGGGATACGGCCCCTTTCGTCCACCCCACGGTCTCCCGAGCAGCGAGCACAGCCGCTAATCTCCTGAGGTCCGAGCGGGAGGCAGGCCTTGAACTCTGGGTACTCTGGGAGACAGTCTCTGTCCTTGGGACCAAGGTGCCCGGGTTGGGGCCGCCAGCTAAGCCAGATGGGGTGACAGGATTCGGGGAGGGACCTGGTTGGGTCCTAGTGCTGACCCCAGAAAGACATAAGGGCAAGAGACAGAGCGGTCCCAGGGGACCCTCGAGGTGCCGTGCTGAGGGGCAGGAGGGCATAAGACGGACAGAGGCACATCCAGGCCTCTGAGCGACCTGGGCCTGAACTGCAGGGTCTGTGGGGACCTTGAGGGCAGAGCCTCACGCTGTTTGTTCTTGCTGCTGCCTGGCAGGGGGCGTGGCAGGAGGGCTAGCTGGGTCCGGTGTCAGTTCCAGCGTCCCTGTAAGGGGACCCAGGCTGGCTTGGGCCCCTGGAGGAGACCTGGGCTCCTTACCAGTGGCCCTGGGGCCCCGGGTGCAGAAACTGAGATGTCTGGGCACAAGCAGAAGGCCAGGGTCTCCTCGCCACCCCCGGAGGCCCACCTGCCCCCTCCCCATAGACCCAAGCGATGGGCATTCAGAGCCTGACACCTGCCCCCTGGAACTGTCGCGGGATGGGCCGAGCTGGGTCTGCGTCCCCTTCCAGCCTCCAGAGCTCAGACCCCTGCAGAGCCCCAGTCCTCTTCAGGGCAGCTCTGCCCACCGCAGGCTGGGCAGGAAGGATCAGAGCTGAGTCCTCCACTGCCAGCTCTGAAGCCAGGGACTTCACTCCGGCCCACACGCCAGCCAGGCCACACCTTGGGCCTTACAAATAGAGACCACTGCCCTGCCAAGACGTCGGCCACACACAGGCCCACACCACAAACCCGTGCCCACCCCACACACCCGACCTCTGTACCCATACCAGTGCCTACCACACAGCATCATGGGCCAGGGGGTGATGCCAAGGTCTGTGTCTTGTCAGTTCTACCATCTGAGTGGGCAGAGTGGGCTTCCCCAAGACCTGAGGCCAAGCAGGCGGGGACACTGAGTCCAGAGGAGCGCAGGCCCCATCCTAGTCTAAGGCAAGAGAAACGTGCCAAGCCAGGCCAGGTCCGTGGTCCCCCAGGCCTCTGGCATGTCCTCTGAATGTCGCCCAGCACTGCAGGGCCTGGACACGTGGGTGCCTAGGCCATGTGCCGGACAGAGCGGGGTGGTGAGGACATCGGGGGCCAGAGTGGCTGTCAGATCTGTCCCTCTCGGTTCTATGCTGCATGGAGTCCAGGCCTCCCTCCTGAGCACTGAACCCCCTCCTGTCCCAGCCAGACTCAGTGGCCGGGAGGAGGTGAGGTCATTCTCTGGTCAGGTTAACTCTGCTCAGACTGCAAGGGCAGGACTATGCCTCTGGACACTCAGATAAGGCCATGGCCCCTCAAGACACAGAGGACAGGGCTATGTCCCCAGACACCCAGGACAAGGTCACGGCCCTTCAAGATGCCCAGGGCAGGGGTAGGTCCCCCAGGACAGCTCATGTCCACTATTTCTTGGGGTGGGACTGTGTCCTCCAGAAACACAAGGCAGGATAGTGTCCCTTTAAGCCTTGGAGAAGAATCCTATCCCTTCACACCTGGCGCAGGAAGGTGTGTCCTAAAAACCCAGGGTATGGTCAGGCGCCCACAGACCCCAAGGGCAAAGGTGGTGCTCCAGGTGGGAAGAGGTGGGCTTCTATCTTCTGGCCATTAGGGGTCGCCCTCGTATTAAAATTATTTTTCCTGCCCGTGAAGGCTCCCGCCTGGCGGTATGGTCGCTATGACGCCACCTGGTGGGTACCAGGGGCAGAGCAGCACGACCTGGGCCCCCGGCCCCAGAAAGCCTTGGACTGGTCGGCGGAGGTGTCCACAGGGGTCCTGGACCTGGCTGGACCAGCTGCCCAGGCTGGCTCCTGCCGCCTCAGTTTCCCAAGCACCAGCCCCCCTGACCCCCCATGTCGCTGGCCCTAAGGTCCGGCTCGGCTCGGTTTCCAGCCCGCAGACCGAGCTGGCCGAGGTCTGGGCTGCTCTCCTGGATGTCCACGGCGCTGGGTTTCAGGAGGTTCCGGGCCCGGGCCGAGCCTCGCTGAGACCTGGACCTCGGGCTCCGGCCAACCTCCGGCCTCTCCCTCCGCAGCCCAGCACGGCGCCGCCCAAGCCCAAGCCGCCGCCGCTGACCAAGGAGACCGTGGTGTTCTGGGACATGCGGCTGTGGCACGTGGTGGGCATCTTCTCGCTCTTCGTGCTGGCCATCAGTGAGTAGCCACGCGCTGTGCCTGCGGGCGGCCCCGCGCCGGCTCCAGCAGCAATTCCGGGCAGTGCTGGCGGGCGGGGCGTCCGCGGGGCCGCTGTGGCTCCTGGCGCCGCCCGACAGCGGCCCGGGGAGGGTGACCACACGGCAGTGGGGGTAATTACAGAGGCCCCGCGAGGGCAGGACGTGTCATTTTCCCAGCGGCCTCGCAGGCTGCTCCTGCCGCGGGCCGGCTCTCAGGCCCACACCCAGGACCGGCGAGGCCCCCACTGCAGCACCCAGATGCCCGGCAGATGTGGCTCCGGCCTCAAACTCTGCCTCGTCAGATTCCATTCCCGGGAGTGACTCGGATCAAAGCCGGAGGCCCGGCCTCCCGGGGTCTGGGCCAAGCCAGCCCGCAGACGCCCCTCAGCCTCCTCCCGGACAGAACCGGGTCTGGACTCTGGAAGGGGGCAGAAAATCCGCGTGAAATGCAGGCCAGGTGCAGGAGGCTGTGGGTGCGAGGCCGAGTCATGCGACCCAGGCTGCCACTGCGGGGGAGCGCTGGGGCACAGGTGGGCGCGGGGGGCTCAGGGGGCGCAGGTCTGTGCAGGAGGGAGGGGTGAGCGGAGGTGGGGGGCACTGTCTCCATGGCAGGGCTCGATAGCCCCCGTGGGGCGTCCCCTGGGGAGCCCCTTTTAAGTTCTAGCATGTTCCCAGGAGGAGATGTGCAGGGCCAGAAGCAGGGTCTCCAAGAAAGACGGACCTCTGACTCCCATGTGCCTCCCCTGGCACCAGAGTGTCCCTTCCTCTCCCCCTGAGAGCAATACCTGTACTCCCTGCCAAGGCTGAACCAGGCAGCTTGCCAAGACCTAGGTACAGACAGGTGCCCGCACCAGTCCCAGGGGCCAGGGCTGGGTCTCCTCTGCTCTGAGGAGCCCAGCAGCAGCACTGAGCAGAAGTCAGGGGAGCAGCTCTGGGGTACCAGGAGCTATGAGCTCCCCCACTGTGCCCAGCCCCTGCTGGCAGCAGTGCCAAGTGGCACAGCGTCACTTGGATGTCAACCGCACAGGCTGCCCCAACCCCAGCTGACTTTCCTGAAAGGCGAGGAGTTAGTCCCAGGGGCCTGAGGGGCAGATGGGCACTCGACATCTCCCCAGGTGGGGAGGAAGCCTCTGCTTCCCAGACCTCTTGGCCCAGGGGGTTGTGGGTAGAGGGGCTGGGATAGGAGGAGCCTGGGCAGGTCTCCTGCAGCCCTGGACTTGAACTTGAACTTGACCCAAAGCACTTTGTCTTTCTCCTTCTCTGAAGAGAAGCAGCAGGCCAGGTAGGGCAGATCTCGAGTAGGACACACAGTGAGCCCTGCTCTGGCTGCCAGCGGCTGCCGCCCACAGCCTGAGGGGACACAGTCCTGAGGAGGCACCCTGGGTGGCCATGAGGGGACCAACTCGGGTCTCAGGCATGCACAGGGAGGGCTGGAGAAGACCTTGGCCTTTGGACAAGGAAGGCCTGCTCTCCACTCAGCCCGACCAGAGATGGCCTCACCCTGCAGTGCCTGGTGCTATAATTCCCAGTCCAGCCGTTCAGGTCTAGTCTTGATCCCTGAAGTAGTCTCTGGGGCCATCTCACCATCCATCCATCCACCATGCATTGCTTTTCCGATCCATGAGTGCAGGTGAGATGGTCGTGAAATCCTTGGCTGAAGGGACGTAGCCGTGCTTGCACACGCTGGCCCCAGGCGGCTGCAGCTCAAAATAGGCCTGGCGTGTGCCGCCTGGGCCCTCCTGCCCAGGCTGGCGGGAGCTCGGTCTGCCATCTAGTTCATAATAAGAACAAGTTCTGTCCGCTCCCCTGGAGCCAGGGCCAAGGCGGTCAGCTGTGGGGCCAGTCCATCCAGGCGGTCAGCTGTGGGGCCAGTCCATCCAGGTCCTGCAAGCCACTCCCTGTCTTGGCCTCACTGCACAGGCCAGTGCCATGCCCTGGCCCAACTGGCATGGACACAGCGGTCCTTGGCCAGAAAACCACTCCCGGAATAACCCTGGTTGGTGAATGCCCTGGCAGGTCCAGGACCCCTCCTTGGTAAGGCCCAGCCACACACTCAGGGGTCTGAGGCCCTACTGGCCGTGTCAGAGCAGAGGGAGCAGGACAGCTTGGGGTGCGGCGCAGCCTGTGCCTCGGACCAGGACTAGGCCGCGAATGCATGGGGCTGGGCACAGGATGGAAGCAGAGCCCCTGCTGCGGCACCCTCCGGGGCCACCCGAGGCCTGGCCCAGCCTGCTCTGCTCCCCTAGTTATCACCCTGTGCTGCATCTTCAACTGCCGCGTGCCGCGGACCCGGAAGGAGATCGAAGCCCGGTACCTGCAGCGGAAGGCAGCCAAGATGTACACGGACAAGCTGGAGACCGTGCCGCCCCTCAACGAGCTCACAGACATCCCCGGAGGTGAGTGCCCGGCCCGGCCGGCACCACCCGCTGTCCAGGGTCACCGGGTCGGGGAGGGGACACACAGCGGCCCGCCACAGTGAGGCAGGGGCTAGGGCTGAACAAGGAGCCCTAGGTCCTACCTCAGACACTCAGGTCTGTCCTCTCCTCACAGAGGACAAGAAGAAGAAAAAGAAGGACAGCGTGGACACGGTGGCCATCAAGGTAGAGGAGGATGAGAAGAATGAGGCCAAAAAGAAGAGAGGAGAGAAATGAGGGAGTCCATGAGGGGCCGTGGGCTGGCAGGCGGGACCCGGGCAGCGTGGACTCAGCTCGGATGCGGCCCGTGAGCTGTCAGGGGAGCTGTCAGCTAGTCCTCACGGCCTGCAGGTGCAGCGACAGGACGACACAGGTGCCTCCGGCCACACGGGCTCTGCCCCAGATGTCTCTGCTCAGCCTTCTGTCAGGGGCAGCAGGGCTGTGGAGGGGCCAGTTCCTTCTGCACAACCAGGTCAGGGTGACAGGCCGCAGCCGGCTGGACACGAGCAGAGAGGCTGCCACGATGGTGCGGAGCCTGCCCAGCCTGGCGGGCCCTGTCCCTCGGGAACTGGGTCCAGAAGCAGCAGACCGGGCCCAGGGGACCCCACACCCTGCGCAGTGACGTGCACTTGATGGAGCTGAGCTTCGAGACACTCACGTGAGGCCCAGGGCCTGGAGCTCCCGGCGGGGTTTGGGGCACAGAGAATTGGCGATGTGGGGCCACTGTGGTGGCTCTTCCTATGCCCAGCAATGGCCGGAGGTTTCGGGGCCCCAGGGGTCACAGCAGGGGCACTGTGGGCTTCCAGTTGCTCCACACAGCAGCCTCCTCCTGCCCTGCGGCTCACAGCAGCACCTCTGAGCAGAAGACATGGAGCCAAGGACCAGGGGCTGGGCCTGAGGGACGGGGGGAGCCCACGCGGCTCCGGCCGAGCCTGGGGACTCAGGAGACAGCACAGGAGCTTCCGGTGCTCGGC
The DNA here is from genome assembly GCA_004026965.1 of Petromus typicus. Classification (NCBI taxonomy): domain Eukaryota; kingdom Metazoa; phylum Chordata; class Mammalia; order Rodentia; family Petromuridae; genus Petromus; species Petromus typicus. The sequence continues at coordinate 8,300 of PVIR01033850.1, forward strand.
CCTGCTGGGAAGGCAGCCTGCAGATGTGTCAATAAAGCTGAGCACCTTCTCGGAGCCCGCATGCTGTCCGGGGCACTCACACACTGGACCTCCCTCTTGTGCTCTCCCAGGAAGGGTGACCGAGGCGGCAGGCCCTGGCCCTGGGAGGACACAGGCTTGTCCAGACTGTCCGAGACCCTCCTTCACATTCCCCACACCCAGTGCCCTGACACCTGAGCCTGGCACTGGGGCTTAGGTCGGCGCCTACATGGGGAGGGATCCAGGCGCAGGAAGAGGCTCAGGGCTCGGGAGCAGTGAGGGGCTGCGGAAGCGGGGTACGTGGCCCCCGTGCCTCAGGATGCAACCAGGACTCCTATGAGCCAGGCTGCCCAGGCTCGTGTCCCCCACAGGTCAGAACTAGCGTGTGGCAAGGCAGGAGACGTCCCAAGGGGCAGAGCTATGCCCGAGGAGCCTGGCAATGCCTGTGCCCTCACCTGTGTCCCCAGCCCTCCACTGGCTTCGGATGGTGGCACAGTGTCTCCTGTGCAGACCGGACCGGGGGCCCTCTCCCCTCCCGGCTCGGAGCTGCAGCTCCGGCCTGCTCGGGGCCCTTGCAGTTCCTGCCCCTGCCACCCTGCAGGGTCCCTTTAGTCCCACGGGACGAAGGCCGATCCGGGCTGGGATAAACCTCCCCACCCCTGCACACACTGCCCCCACCGCGCCAGCCTGGGGAGGCAGGCAGGAGAAGAAGGAGAAGCGTTTAATGGGGCTAAGAGTCACAGAGCAACAGGAGGCTAAGGGGCAGCGGCAGGGCCAGGAGCAGGGCTCGGGACGGGGCGCGCGGGCCCCGGGGCTGCCCATTGACGTGGGCCCAGACCCAGCTCTGGTAGGAGGAGAGTCGCAGGAAGATGGGTGGTGCCGCACTCTTCCCGCAGCCTGCACCCCAGCTCACCATGCCCACCAGGTATGAGATGCCCTCTGAGGAGCAGACCAGGGGCTCGCCGGTCATCTCCTGTGGGAGGGGGCAGTCAACAGGTCAGGGCACCAGGTGAGGCCCAGGGAGACTGGTTTGGCTCAGGGACCCCAAACACGCACCCTCCACCCAGCGCCCTAGCACCCCCCTCCCCCTCCCCCCTCCATCCCTCTCTCCCGGCCCCCGCCTCTCCTCCCCAGCCCCTGCCCCGGTGCTCACGTAGCAGAACTGCTCCCTGCTGGGGTCCACAGCACAGACCATCTGGGAGGTGCTGACCTGGACCAGCGAGGGGACGCTGGAGAAGTTGTGGTAGAAATCGTCACACTCCTCGTTGTCCAGGATGGTCACTTGCTTCCTCTGGATGGTCCGGAACTGAGGCCACACACCTGCAGGAGGCCCGGCTCACTGCCACTGCGCCCCAGGCTCCTCCTCCTGTCACACACAGCACCCCCACCTGACCCTGGACGGTGCTTCCCGAGGGCGCCTGGGTCTGGAGGCCCACCACCGGCCTGGCTTCGCACAGCCCGGGGCTCCTCCCGCCCCACTGCCAGTTCTCAGCTCTGCCCTCCTCTCCCAAGGCCACTTTTGGGGAAAAAAAAAGCCCCCGTGATCCTGAGCTTCCCCAGACCCGCTCACCCCATCTGTCCCCAGAAAAGGGAACTCCTGGCCATTCCCAGTGACTTCCCAGCTGGGCTGTCCTGGGTATAGTGGCCCATGGGGCCAGAGGGACGGGCACCCCCTCACTTGGAGGCCCTCCCAGGGAGTGGACATGCCCAGGGTACCCAGCGGACCTAAGAATATGCCTGCCATGCTGGAACGTGGGGCAGAGGCCTCAGAGAGCGGGAAGAGCCCGGACAGGCTCCAAGTGACCCTGGCCCAGCTCGGCTCCCCACAGGCGTCCTCGGTTACATGTGGCCTTCAAGAAGTTCTGCCCATTCGCCTGGTCTGGGTCCCTGAGGCCCAAGCGGCTGTGATCTGTGTCCTTGCTGGACTCTCGAGGTTAGATCTCAGAGACTCAGCAGGGTGGGCCCCCAGGACACCCCTACACCTCGGCCCGGAGGCTGGGACTCACCATCAGCCCCAGAAAGGCCCCAGCCCATCACGGAGCAGAAGGAGCTGGCCTCCAGCTCGTAGTCCGGGTCCGGCAGGCAGATAGGCCACACATACTTGCTGTAATTGACCTCGTGCTGCAGCTGGAGGAGGCCAATGTCGTGGGCCTGGCCGATCCAGGACCAGTAGCGCTGGGGCCGGTAGCCAGGGTTCACGATGACCTGCTGCACCGGGATGCTCATGCTGCTGGGGGTTGCATGATCAATCCAGGGGCTCCCCACCTTCACGGAGTAGCTCAAGTTGCGCCTGGGGGGACTGGGAAGGTGCCTGCCGTCAGCTGTGCTCCAACCACAGCCCAGCACACCCCTCACAAAAGATGTGGACAGGGTTTTCCGTTTCCATAAATGAAGGGAAAGTCTGGCAGAAGCCAGGGACCCTCTCGGGGCTGCACAGTTAGGAACTGCTTGTGGACACTCCCAGCATGCTGCGCTGTGTCCGGCGGGTGGGAGGTGAGCTGTCCTCCCCACTGCACTGCTGGGGCCCTGTGTGGAGGGAACCCAAGGCCACTCCTGGGGCCTAGGGCATGGGCTACCGAGCTGACTCCCCAGTGAGCATCTGTCCTCGCCCGCCTGCCCTTCCAGGGACAGAGGAGGAAGAGGAGCAAAGGGAAAGACCCGGCAGGGGGCGGAGGCCAGACAGGTTTCCAGCCGTCCGCTCTCTGACCTGGGACAAATTCACAGCACCCACCCAAGGGCTGGGTGGAGGGCACAGGGTGAGTCCACTGCCCAGGCCAGGCCGGGAGTGGCCCTGCCCGCCCAGAGCCTGGGAAGCTGGGGTTGGGACCAGCAGCTCCAGTGTCTGCCCACCAGCAACCCAGGGGCAGACTCACTGGGACACGCAGTGGGCCACAGCCAGCACCCAGCGGGAGGCGATGAGGGTGCCCGCACAGACATGGACATTGTTGCCCTGCACGCTGACCATCCAAGGCGCCCGCCGGGCCATGGCCTCTGCATCTTGGAGGGTGGGGTCTGGTTCAAAGGAGGAGCCACAGGCTGAGGGAACAGAAAGTGCGTGATTGGGGTGCAGCCCTGTCAGCCCCAGGCCCCTCCACTCCCTGGACCGTTCCCAGCTGCCTCCACAGCGAGTCCCCTCCCACAGGGCAGCCCTGACTCTGCGGGGAGGCCAGTGGCAAGTGGCCCCTGAAGCTGCCTGGCCACACAGGTGCTGCGAAGTCCCACCCCAGGTCCGCGGGCCTGCAGGACGAGGCTCACGGCCCCACCCGCGCGTTCTCCAGGTGCTGGTGGGTGGCATCATCGGTGTAGGCAGGCTGCGCGATGTTGTTTATTTGTTCCCTTCCTGTCTGCTGTGCTGGGACAGAGGCCAGGCCGCAGGGAGGCTGGGCAGCCCCGAGCCAACGTTTTATAGGGTGACAGGAGACCCAGCGGCAAGGCAGGGCAGGCACTGCGTGGCCGGGAGCCTCCGTGGGCGCGGCCGTGCCCTGCGGTAGAACACCGCGTGCTCACGGCCAGCGGAGGGGCCTTCAGCCGGCTCGCGCAGTACTCACGCGGCATAGCCTCGGGCTTGGCGGTGGACACCCCGGGCTGGGCCCTCTCGGTCTGGTGCACAGGAGGCCTGCCTGGGGCACAGGTGGGACAGAGTCCACCAGGGGTGGCCAGGGCAGCGGTGGGCAGCGCCCCCGGAGTGTGGCCTGCGTCCAGACAGCCTGCAGAGGACACAGAGAGATCAGGGGCAGCCGCGAGCTGGGGCGGGGGACAGACGGGGCGGTCGGGGTCTCACCCGGCTGCGGGAGCAGGAGCAGCAACAGGAGGAGCGCGCAGGCGTGGGCGCGGGTGCGCGCAAGGTGACCCCAGAGACCTCGGGGATCGTGGGGACCCGGCCGGCAGGTCCGTGTCCTGCAGCGGGGCTCCATCTCCAGGCGACAGCAGCGACGAACCCAGTCGCGCCCGCGGCGCCCCCCGCTGGCCGCCGCCCTGCGTGGCCGAGTCCGGCGACTGCGCCCCCTAGCGGCCGGCCACCGGGCGCGCGCCCGCCCCCGCCCTCCGCCGCCCGCGCTGGGTCACAGCCTGACCTCTGCCGGCCGCGGCAGGAGGCTGTCTTTGTGCTGTCATCCCTGCCAGGGGCAGGAAGCCCAAGCCGAGGCGCTGGGGTGTGCGCCCCGCTTCTCCAGCCAGCGCTCCCACCAGTCTGGGCAGTGATGTCCTTGACTTGGATCCCTTTGGTCAGGAAAGATGGCCCAGGAGAGTGTCCCACCCCGAGAGCAAGGGTAACCACCCGGCCACCGTCAGAACACTGGTCGGTGGATCTGGGGAGGTCGTGGCTCGGTGACACAGAGGTAGCACCTTTGAAAAGTAATGTTGGGGATCACAGGAACACGAAGCCGTTGGAAGAGTCCCCCCTAACTAAAGACAAGGTGAGTGGAGCAGGGTACACTGATACACGTGGAGGTCAAGGGCTCCTATCTTGGGAGACACGCCTGGGCGGACATTGTCTGCTCCACCCCCCCCCAAAGGCCTCCCGCGGAGGAGGCGGGGCTTGCTTTCCCAGAGATGGCTCAATCTAGAATTGTGGTGCTGGGACGAAGGGTGTTCGATGACTGAACTCTCACATCCAGTAGTCTGGATGGGATAACAGGGGCAGAAAGACACAAAGAAGCTTTCCCTGCTGCTTCACTACCACCTGTCCGCCGGGAACTGTTCTGTGCTGTCCCTCTGCCACAGCTCCCTGCCATGGAGCCCGCCAGATGGGCTGAAACCTCTACAGACCATCAACTAAACACACCTCTCCTTCTCTGGCTTGGGTGTCAGGCGTTTTGTCTCAGCAACAAGAGAAAAGTAACTCACACAGGTCCCTTAGAGATGCGTGCGCCTGGGGATGGGGGCTGGCTGCTCAGAACCCGAGGACCCAGGCCGGGGCACCTTCCCCACCGCGCAGGCTGGCCAGCTCGGGCCTCGCTGCCGGCTCTCCAGAGCATGGCGGAGCCACAGAGGCTGCTCGCAGCTCAGGGCTGGCACTGCCACTGTACATGCCACCAGGTAGGCAGGCACTCTGCCTGCCCCACAGCCCCCCGCTGGCCAGATGGGTTGGGAGAGGCCCAAGGGCTCCAGCCAGGGCACCGAGCAGGGCTGTGATCAGCCTTCAGAAGCTTCACACTTGGACTTGGCCAGAGACGAGGTGTGACAGCACTGGTGGTTCAAGTCAGGGCATCTCTGTTATAGAAGGGGAGAAGCAATGGGCGAGGCCCCCCAAGTCTCCGCACCAGTACCCCTGCAGGCTTTGCTTTTGCGGGGTACTTGTCCTGAGAGGCAGTTAGTTCACAGGAGCCAGAGCGGGATCAGGGAGATCAGCAGGATGTGGCCGGCCAGCAGCAGCCGGTTCAGGAAGTAGGGGCAGGCCCTGCTGTTGAACTTCAGGTCTGCCGTCTGCTTCTTGATCCAGGGGCTATAGTGAGAGGTGCTGGTGTAAACGCCCGGGCGGCCACCGCCAGGGCAGCTGTGCATCAGCCCCACGTGGATCCAGGTCTTGTTCACCTGGCAGACCAGGGAGCTGCCAGGGGCGTCCTGCAGAGGAGGAAGGAGGCCTCAGGGGGTGCAGGAGCCCCAGATGGGACAGCCTCAGCCTCAAACCTGCCCTTCTCTATATATGCCAGTGGGGCCTGAGGTGGGGACATTGACACCCCCCAGTCTTAGAAGTGCAAAGCATCTCTCCTTTTTTTCTGCAAAAATTAATGCAAGTATCAGAATAATGTTCCCAGTAGCACAAGTCAAAAATGTAATCGCTGTGATTTCTGGGTTCCTTACACTTTTTTTTGAAACAAGGTCTCGCTTTGTAGTTCAGGCTGGCTCTGAGCTCACTATGTATGTAGCCTAGGTCAGCCTCAAACTCACAGCAATCCTCCTGCCTCTGCTACCTGAGTGCTGGGATTACAGGTGTGAGCCACCACGCCCAGCACTGTGATATATGGTACGCAGGATCGAACTTGGGACCCTGTGCTTGCCAGGCAGACCCTGGAACCAGTGAGCTAAATCCTCAGCCGTCCTTATGACTTTTGAAACTTTCTTCACATTCTTCTGTAATGCTGGAAAACTTTGAGTCAGAAAAGTAGCTCATATATAACAAACTGGTATTTATGGGACAAAAATCAAGAGTCCACAAGACAGTAAAGGAAAATAATAATAAGGCTGTTCCTTAGAACATAAAGGGACACTGCTGTGCCCAGAGAGAGGACATCATGTGCAGAGTGCCAGCTTGGAACTGGGCTTCCTGTAGAACGGGAAGCAGTCTGCTGCCCAACCTGCCCACCGAACGTGATGACTAAAAGGGAACTCTGAACACCATCAGCTTCACTGCAGCATGAGCTGAGAACCAGTCCTCCAAGCCCAGCTAAGTGAGCACTGCGATCCAGAGGGCAAGGGGTCCAGCTGGCACTGTGCCCCAAGGTCCTTGGCCCACATCCAGTGAGACTGAGCTTCCCATGCGGCCTTGTTCCTGAGTGCCAGAGACAGAGGCCTGCCGAGGAGGGCACGGAGAAGAGGACGTCAGGAAAGGGCCCAGACGTGAGTGTTCAACCTGGACTGCAGTCTGGGGGGCTTCAAGGCTGCATGGCATTTAAAGTGCTGGTTGTGCTCCCGTCACCTGGCAGGAAGTGCTACCTTCAAGCCACTCTCAAGGCATCCCATAGTAACATTGGAAAGACCACATCCTTGACCCCTAAGCCTGTCACAAGGAAACCCAGGCACCGCAAGCCTCGGCGCCATCCAGAACTGAGAGTTGGAGGCTCCGGGGTGGCTCAGAACAGGGGACCTGGCCTGTGGGCCTCGAATGTGTAAAGGACCGTTTCTCAGGTGAGTGTGGTGGTTGTGTTGCTCTTTATTCACCATGCCTATTTTGTAAATATTATTTTGTCTCTAATATAAAGTAACAATTAAAACTATAAAGTAATGGTTCTTGTATGAATCTGTAAGGATCAAGCACTTCCAATTGAATTTAGAGCAGTTTTTTGTTTTTTGTTTTTTGTTTTTTAGGAGCTTGATAATCTGATTCTAGAATAAATGCTGAAGATATAGCAGCTCATGAATTAGGTCGATTTTAAGTAAGAAGAGGAAATTGGAAGAGTCAGGCTGGGGCACATTCAAAACTTACAGAAACAGGGCAGAGGGCTGGGGATTTAGCTCAGCGGTTCCAGTGTCTGCCTGGCAGGTGCAAGGTCCCAAGTTCAATCCCCGATAACCACATACCATAATGCTGGGTGTCACACCTGTAATCTCAGTACTCCGGAGGCAGAGGCAGGAGGATTTCTGTGAGTTTGAGGCTCGCTTGAGCTACATAGTGATGTCAGGGCCAGCCTGAACTACAAAGCAAGACTGTCTCAAAAAAGAAAAAAAAAAGAAAAGAAAAGAAACAGAGCAGAGCAGCAGAGCAGCGGAGCAGCAGGGAAACAGGCCAGGAGAAGTGGGGCACCTGTGAGCTGGCTGTGTTTGCACAGGAACCAGGCACAGGTTCTGGAGGCCTCATGTCCCCAGGAGGGAAGGCTCCAAGGGAGAGGGCGGAGAACCTGGCTCACTCATGGGGACCAGGGAAGTTGGATCCTACTCTAAAATAACGCAGAGGAAGTGACACTCCTAACATGAAAGTGATAAAGCTCATTGAAAACATACAGGTCCATGGCTCTATGCCTGACATAAAGCATATTTTAAAAACAAGATTCAAGACCAGGCGTGGTGGCTCACGCCGGTAATCCTAGCACTCAGGAGGCAGAGGCAGGAGGGTCACTGTGGGTTTGAGGCCAGTCTGAACTATATAGTGAGACCCTGTTTCCAAAATCCTCAAATCTCACAAACCAGAAGAGGAGAAATACTTCCAGCTCAATTATACCAAAATGAAGGGCACATGTTCCTTGAAGGTAGACGATGAACTAGATGTCATTGAAGACGGCTGACGGATGAGGGAGGGGACCGGTGACGTGGAACTGGGGAGGAGGGCTGGGGGAGCCTCGGCTTCCAGGCCAGGAGTGTCCTCGGAGCCCGGGGAGCCGCCAGAAGGGGGTGCAGTCAGATCGGTTCTTATCCTGATGAGAATGATGTTGGGGAAGGAAGAGAGATTTGACACAGGACATATGGGGCAGTGATTTCAAAGAATAAAACTATTTAAAGGGACAGTCCAAACAAACTGAAATTCCTGCATAAACAAATACAGATGGGAATGTGTACACACAGTCACTTGTTAGTACGAGCACACTATGTATTATTCAAAGATGGGGCATCTTTAAAGATGTGCATTAAGGGGCCGGGGAGTTAGCTCAGTGGTTCCGGCGCCTGTCTTGCAAGCGCAAGGACCGAGGTTCATCCCCGGTAACCACATAACAATACTGGGCATGGAGACTCACGCCCAGCAGCAACCAGTACCACATACCACAGTGCCGGGCGTGGTGGCTCACGCCTGTAATCCCAGCACTCGGGAGGCAGAGGCAGGAGGATTGTGATGTGAGTTTGAGGCTGAGCTCAGGGCCAGCCTGAACCACAAAAGCGAGACCCTGTCTCAAAAAACCTAAAAAAAAAGATGTGCATTAATAGATTTGAGTAGACAGATGCTCTTTTCTGTGCCGAACAAGGAACGGAACCCAAAAGCTCACATGTGCTAGTCAGTGCTCCACCACTAAGCCATGCTCCCCGTCCTTTTAAAAAATTTTATTTTGGGACAGTCACTGAGTTGCCCAGGTTGGCCTCCAACTTGGAGCCTCCCGACTCAGCCTTCTGAGCAGCCGGATTAGCAGGTGTGGCTCACCACGCCTGCCACAGACGGGCTCTCAGGAGGAGGGAATATGAAAGCAGCAGGAGAAGTACCACGCCAGTGCAGTCACTTCTGTACCATAGTGCAAAGCCCTGCGCCTGGTCAGTGGCCGGCAACAAGACCCACGAGGCCTAGAGAGCAGAGCACGTGGGGAGAGAGGGACCCCAACGAGTTGTGGGCATCTCCTGACCACGTGAGATACAACCAGAACTTGGACAAAATGAGCCACTCCCTCCACGGAGACTAAAACTGAGTTTTCACAAATGTTGAAGTATAAGCCAGAATTAAAATCTATAATTAGAATATAGAAACAGAAAAATA
>PVIR01033851.1:0-17592 GCA_004026965.1 Petromus typicus
TGCTGCTGCATGGACTCAAATGCCCTACAGCCAAAAGAACTCAGTAGAATAGGACTGTACTTCAAAATTTACAAAAATAACAAAATAAAAATTGAATTTACAAAATAAAAATCACTCAAGCAATAACCAATAACCACTCGACATAGGTCTACAAAATATTCTCAAAGCTGAGGATTTAGCCCAGTGGTTCCTGCGCCTGCCTCGCAAGTGCAAGGGCTTGGGTTCGATCCCCAGTAACCACATACAACAATGCCGGATGTGGAGACTCACGCCCAGCAGCAATCAGATCCACATACCACAGTGCCGGAAGTAGTGGCTCACGCCTGTAATCCCAGCACTAGGGAAGCAGAGACAGGAGGATTGCTGTGAGTTCAAAGCTCAGCTCATGGCCAGCTTGAATTACAAAAGTGAGACTTTGTCTCAAAAAAAAAAAAACCTCAGACAGGAGGATTTCTGTGATGTGAGTTGGAGGCTGAGCTCAGGGCCGGCCTGAACTACAAAGCGAGACCCTGTCTCAAAAAACCTTAAAAAGAAAAATACCTCAAAACACAAACGACTATATACTTTACCTAAGAGGAGGGGTATTAATTAATGCAGGGGGTAGTTTATAACCCATTCAAGGCACAGACTGTGCACAGAAAGATCTCACCAGACACCCAAATGGTATTTCCAGCAGAACTTGTTCCCCAATCACAACGTCTGCGGCGGCAACACCACCACCTCTCACCATAGAAACTTCCCATTCTCTGAGACGTCCTGACTGGATCTACGCCCCACAGGAGGCAATCCGTGGCATGGTCATGCAGTCCAAAGTTACACAGACTACTGAGGTACCGGAATAATCATAGCTATGTACACATTTCATCCGTTGTGGGAAGATCAGAGTGCCTCATTGGACTCAGGGTTTTGAACCACCACCACCGAGAAAAAAAAACGCGCGTGGGGCCAGGGACAGCGGTCCTTGACAACACAGTCTAACATGACCTATCTTCATCAGGGATATCTGAACGATCAAGTTTTAAAGCTCCACAAGCACAACAGAGGCAGGACAAGGAAAAGAAACGGGTAAAGGGAAGAAGAAAGCACTGAGCAAATCATCCTCGAAGGAAGAGTCAACAGGCACGTTAAAACAGGTTAGTTAGCAACATCTGCCAACACGCAGCAATTACACCATATACTTGTGGATTACCCAACATGCAAAAGGAGCCTCCCTTCACGCGGCCCTCTAAAAGGGGGCAATTTAACCTCTTGGGTTCATCCTTTCAAAATCTTTAAAACCTTCAGCAAATTAAGGTTCATCTGTATTTCAAGACTTTTCCTCATAAACTGAATAAAAGTTGCCTATTTTTAATATTGATGACCTACACAATCACTTTTGTTTGGAAACTATATCCACATTTCTACAAGATTCTAAAAATGTTTTTTAAAGAGTAAATATAAAGTTTGCAAAACCAAGTAATACAGCAGACATGGGAGGCATTCAACAAGTTCATTTAGAAGAATTCCTAATGTAAAAGCTTGAGAAAAACTATAAATTCCTAGTGCGACTGAAGATACAATGTTACTAATATGGAAACATATTCGAAATATTCTGAAAACATTGTCTCCCTCTAAAAATAAAGAGGGAGACCATCTGCCAACACAGAAACCACGCTAATCACACGCGGGCACGCCCACAAATACCTTCCAAACCGCAACAACCCTAACCTTCCCAGTCACATTTTGGTCTTGCTTTAGGATAACAAGTGGATTTTTGATGTCATATGGACACAGAGGACTCGGCTACTCTATTTGCTTCTACTACAAACTGTTAAGTTCACCAGGTAAAGATCTACAAACCAAACTACCACTTCGAACAACCAAAACTTAAAAAATTAAAAAAAAAAAAAACTTGTCATAAAGTCCCAAGAATCTTCTACTAAGTTAACAAGAACTAGTACAGCACGTTGTGGTTAAAATGCTGAATGAAAGTGTTTTTTGGGGTTTTTTTTAATTATTTGGATTCATCTCCTATACACTTAGGTCAGAATGGGAGAAACCTCAGAAAATAGGAACCCGGCGAGGGCACCGTTCTATTTTAAGTTACTCACGAAACCAACAGTTCACGAACTTCTGGAGGAAGAGAGAGGGCTGAAGACATTTTTCCAAGTAGTTAAGAGCGATTCGTGCCTCAGGATGATGAGAAAGCACGACCGAGACGCGGAAGTGAAACCGGGGACCCTTCCCGAAAACCGACAGGCGGGCAGACGTGCACAGCCTCCCCAGGGAGTCGGGGCCCCGGCCGCCCTCCCCGCGCCCCGGCCGCCCACCCCGCGCCCGCTCCCCTCCGCCCGGAGGTCCGCGCAGTGTGACTCAGGACAAACCTTCGGAAATAAATAAAGCAGCGCGGACACACCCTCGGGCCGCCGCCGCCGGCCCCGCCCGCCCGCAGCCCGCCCGCCGCAGCCCGCCCGCCCGGGGCACAGCGCGCCGGGCCCACCTGTATGTAGTTGGTCTCGCAGTAGTCCGCCACCCGGGTCAGGTTCTGGTAACTCTCCAGCAGCGCCCTCTTGCCCGACGGGATCTCCTCCTCTAGCAACATCTGCAGCTCTGCCATCTTCCGCCGCTCCGCATCGCTTCCGCTCCGTCAGAGGGACTCAGCGGCAGGCTCCGCCGCGCGAGCGCCTCACCGCCGCCCGCCGCCCGCCTGGTATTGTGGGACGGCACCGCCTCCTCTTCCTCCTCCCTCTCCGCCCCGCCGCCCACTTCGCGCAGCGCCTGACCATGCTCTCGCGAGATTTCCGGGCTCCCTGTGGCATCGCCTTCTGGGAACCGTAGTCTCGCGTTGACGGGTTCCCTCCAAAGGGCATGCGTCGGAGGAACCTCCCAAAATAAATGGGAGGAGCGTGGAGAGCGTCGACGCGGACCGAGCGGATTTAGACTCGTAGTTTCTTCACAACTCCCGAAGATGGCGCCACGGAGAAAGGATTGCCTCACCCAGGAGGCGCTGTGAAACTTGGCCGCCTAGGTCAATGAGGAAATTAAGTCAATCGCAGATATCCGTTCAGATAGGATCAAAAACAGAAACTCCAGATCTCTGCGTCCTCTGTATGCGGAGGAGTACTGGGACTCGGGCTTCGCTTTCTAAACTTCCACCCCACCAGTTCGTTTGAAATTCATTTTAGGAAGGCGAGGGACTTGGATCAGCCGCACGGTGCGGTCTTTTGAGGGGGTGGTGGCGGTGGTGGCGCTGTCGAGGCAGTGTCTCACTGTGTGGTTCAGGCTGGCCTTCCACTCACCGTGTAGCCCCAGCCGGAACTGTCCTTCCGCCTCTGCCCCGCATTTAAACGTGAGAGCACAGCCATTCCACCACCCTGGCCATCTGAGGCTGGGGGAAGGGCTATTACCACAGTCCGGGCAGTGCAGCAATTGGCTAGACCCTCTCTCAAATTTTAAAAATGAAGAAAGAAAAGACAGCGACGTAGCTCAGTAGGAAAGCCCTGGATTCATCAGCTCAGTAGGGAAGCCCTGGATTCATTTTCCAATGCTGCAAATAAATACACGTAGCAATTAGTCCTTTCCTGTCTGTCTATTTAGTTTTAGACCTTCGTTTGCACTTACCTTCGTATACTTTTTAAGTCATGCATATATTTTTTCCTACTTGTTTTTGATTTGTTTTTGTTTTGTTTTTGCTTTGGAAGAGTCTCAAGAGGTCTTTTGAACTTTCACTTCCACAAGACACTAAAATCTTTTGATGAAATAGGCTATGGAAAGTGTTGTCCAACTAATTTAAATGTCATTTGAAATGTGCACAGGCGGCGCGTCTCTAGAACCTCAGGGCTCTGGAGGCAGAAGAATGGACGGTCCGAGGCCATTCTGCACTACACGCAAAGTTCAAGGCCGGTGAGGGCTACACAGCAAGAAACTGTTTCAACACACCCAAAGACCCAGTTTCATTTCTAACTAGGAAGCCATTTAGAACCACAACTACAGAATAACTTTACACAACCCAGTGGACAGGCTCCATGGGTTGATGTTTCTAGAATATTATCTTTGGGCCGGGATTTAGCTCAGTGGTTCCGGTGCCTGTCTTGCAAGCACAAGAGCCTAGGTTCAGGCCCTGATAACCACGTACAGCGATGCTGGGCATGGAGACTCACACCCACCAGCAATCAGTACCACGTATAACATACACAGTGCCAGGCTTGATGGCTCACGCCTGCAATCCCAGCACTTGGGAGGCAGAGGCAGGAGGATTGCTGAGTTCGAGGCTGAGCTCAGGGCCAGCCTGAACTACAAAGCAAGACCCTGTCTCAAACAAAAAAGAATGCTATCTTTACTAGGAGCTGTAAAATGTTCAATCACTGTAAGAAAAAAATGTACATCTTTCACATTAAAAAAATAGAGCCTGCTAGTCATTAGATTCTCCATCAAGGATTTTATATTCCCTAAGTTAATGAATAGTTAACTTTCCATGATATCTGCAAAAGGTACAAATCTTACCTCAATACTGACGATTAATCCAAACATGATTTAATACAAATATTACAGTTTCACATATTGTTGATCTTGATCTCTACATGGGTCAGTTTTAGCTACAGAATATACATAATAGCTATGTGTATATCCATGTATACTTGTACATACTGATATAAAAATTTCACAGAACTCAATATTATATACACCACTATTTCCTACTCCATTAAAGTTCATTTTACTGGGCCGGGGAGTTAGCTCAGTGGTTCCGGCGCCTGTCTTGCAAGTGCAAGGACCCGGGTTCGATCCCTGGTAACCACATAACAATACTGGGCGTGGAGACTCACGCCCAGCACAGCCAGTACCAGATACCACAGTGCCGGGCGTGGTGGCTCACGCCTGTAATCCCAGCACTTGGGAGGCAGAGGCAGGAGGACTGCTGTGATGTGAGTTTGAGGCTGAGCTCAGGGCCAGCGTGAACCACAAAGCGAGACCCTGTCTCAAAAAACCTAAAAAAATAAAATAAAATAAAAATAAAGTTCATTTTACTTATCACTAACAAGGACCATTAAACTGATGAGTAATGTATCTGAAAGCACTGATGGAAAATCACTCAGTCTAGAATTTAAATGCACTTAAATGTCATTCGAAGAATGATCATAGTTCAGACGCCTGAACCACAATTCTACTGGTTTTCAAAAATGCCAAAATGTAAAATAGAAGAAACAATAAAAATGAAATACCTGGCCAGGGATTTAGCTCAGTGGTTCCAGCGCCTGTCTTGCAAGCGCAAGGACCCGGGTTCGATCCCCGGTAACCACATACCTATACTGGGTGTGGAGACTCACGCCCAGCAGCAACCAGTACCACATACCACAGTGCCGGGCGTGGTGGCTCACGCCTGTAATCCCAGCACTCGGGAGGCAGAGGCAGGAGGATTGTGATGTGAGTTTGAGGCTGAGCTCAGGGCCAGCCTGAACTACAAAGCGAGACCCTGTCTCAAAAAACCTAAAAAAGAAAAAAAAAAAATGAAATACCTTGGTGAAATATCTTACTTACCTATGGCTAAACAAAATAACATTTTTTCAAGTCACAAAATAAAATAGTTGAGGTTTTTCACGTGACATTTTAAAAGAAAAAAATAATCAGGTCAGCCTGAATTACATAGCTAGATTTTGTTTCCAAAAACCAAAATAAATAAATAAAATAAAATGCTTGAATAATAAACTTAGCAAAATACGAAACATTATAAAGTTTTAAAAGATATGAATTACAATGATGGAAAGTAAGAAATTTCCACTCTCCCAGAATTAGGTAGAATAATACATACTCGTTTTATTTGCAGCTCTTTTTAATTAACCGCACTGGAGAAAGAGATGAACTGTGCTTAAACAGACATCTGTGCAGTGACATGAGTTCAAACTCTCTTTTAAAAGGCATCTTAATTTGAGATTCAAAACCCCTTGCCTCCCTGAAATGGGTCATAGACCAAACGAAAGAACTGACTATAAAATTTCTAGAATAAAACATGAGGAGGAAATCTGAATGCATTTGGGTTAAGCAAACATGAGCTAAATAGGTCAAAAACACATGAAATGCAACAAAAAAAATTGATGAATTGATTTCAGCAAGATTTAAAATGTTTCTTCTTCAAAAGACCCTGTCAAGGAAATATAGCAGGGGCTGGGGATGGCTCAGCATGGTCCATTTGCCTGGCATGAGCAGAACCTGGCTTTGGTCCCCAAACCACAGGAGGAGGAGGTGGAGGAGGAGGCGGAGCAGGGGTAGGAGGAGGGGGAGGAGGGGGAGGAGGAGGAGGAAGGGGAGGAGGGGGAGGAGGGGGAGGAGTGACAGTGCTCCATCCAGCTGCTGAGGTGTAAGGCCCCTACAAGGCCTTGCATGCGCTGTCGGGAAGTTCAGCACAGGCACCAGGTGCGTTTGCAAACAGTCAGCTACCAATCCCCCTGAGGAGCTAAGGCCTTCCTGAGCATCTTGAGGCTTTGGTCCACTCCACCCCATGGTCCGCGTGTGGCTGGGGAGCCAGCACTGTGACACGGCCCAGGCTGGGGTGGATACGCGGGTCGAGAAACCACAAGAGTGGAAGCTGGTTGAGCAACTGGCCAGAAGTGTAACCCCTCAAAGTCCAGTCGAGCACAGTTCATAACTCCTGGGCCAGGTTTGAATAAGGCTGGCAAGTTTCTTTCCCTTTTACCCCACCATGAGAACATGGTGACCAAAGGGAAGGAAGCAAAGGCCAGTCGAACATGATGATGCACCCTGTAAGCCCAGCACTCAGAGGCGGAGGCAGGAGGATTGCTGTGAATTGAGAGCCATCCTGGACTATGATCGAGGCTAAGTCTAAAACCAAACAAGCCCATAAAGGTGCTGCATTCCAGAAATCCCCGCACTGTGGGAGACTGAAGGAGGAGGATTCCAAGTCTGAGTCCATCCTGAGTGCGTAAGTGACTTAGCAAGACTGTCTCAAAACAAAACATAAAATAAGAAAAAGGGCAGAGTAGTAGCTCAGAGTGAAGGTCTGGGTTCAGTCCCCACTACAATCGATCAGTCGATGTCACTCTCACCTCCACGGGTTGGAGTGTTGACATTTTCATCACTGACCACTGTCCCTTTGGAGATGACAGTGACCTCATGTTTGTGTTGTCTGGCTGCCAGCTGCCTGGCAGCGTGGCTCAAGAACTGGCAGTACACCGAACCGAGCACTGTCTCTCCAGAGCACAGCACCTGCCCAGATGCACATTCTGATACATTCCAGTGACACCACCAGAGTGAGGGAGGAGGCGGAGGGCGCTATACCAGAGGCTGGGAGATTTCCAAAACAGTTATCTTGATCGAGCTGTATCCACACTACAACACACACTCTCGAAACTCAGTGATACGACAAAAAAGCGAGCCAAAAGTCAGGTGTGGTGGCATGCTTCTGAAATCCAGTGTGTGGGAAGCTGAGGCAGGAGGACCCAAATTCAAAGCCAGACTAAACTAATGAGTTCCAAGTCAACCTGAACCACAGAGCAAGACTCTTTCTCAAATAGAGAGGGAGCCAAAAGCCATGACCAGATCATTTACTAAAGAAGATAAGCATTAGTGCTAATCATTTGTCATTAATTAAATACAAATTAAAATCACAAAGTATCATTACACACAGAGTTATGTGGGTACATCACACACACACACAAGACTTAGCAAGACGGAGACAGCAGTGTGAGACGGCAGGATGTACAGAAACCACAGCTGTCACACATTGCTGAGAACACGAAATGTTAATCCCACTCCAGAGAAATGGTTATGCAGTCTCTGGGGAAGGAAAATCCACTCTTGTCTTGTGATCCTGCAACCCCGTTCCTAGGCATATACCCACAAAAGCTGAAAAGTTATGTCTCCATGAAGCCTTATAAGAAAAAATTCACAGCAGTATTGTTCAAACACCTGAAAAGAGCCATGTGTCTATGGGGTTGGACAGCGTGGAGGACGTATATTCACACAGTGGAGCATTACCAGGTACCGAAGCCAGGAAATGGGCCTGCGCAACAGCAGGGACAAGTTTTTGAGGCATCATGCGACGTGAAAGAAGCCAGATGCACAAAAGACCGATAAACCATGAATCCATTTAGATGAGATTTTAGAGAAGGCAAAGACGCTGTCATGGAAATTAGATCAGACTTGTCAGAGATTGGAGAGACAGTAGGCTGTCACTCCAGAGGCATAAAAGTGAACTTTCAGAGGGGACAGAAACGTTCCAGATCATGAGCACAGTGTGTATTGTATAGCTGCAGACATTTGCCAGCTTACATTGAACTGCAAAATAAAAATGTGCACATATTGGGCTGAACGAGGTGCACGCCTGTCATCTGAGCACTCGGGGGGCTGAGGCAAGAGGGTCCTGCCAGCCAAGGCCTGCCTGAACCACAGGGTAAGAAAGAAATCTGTATTATTAGTAAATTGTATTGACTACAGCTAATAAACTGTGAGGAAGAGAAAAAAATCCTTACTTCAGTTATTAAAAACAAACAAATATATCTTTTTTGCCTCTGTCATGTAATGAAAAGTTACAGTCTGAAAGGGTAGAGTATAATTTGGGGATTACAGGTGTGTTCCGTCTATCTGGGCTCCTCTGTGGGTTTTGAGCAAATAAACGATAACTGTTTTTAAAAAGAAATTCCAACAGGAGCCCCGCAAGGTGGCTCATCCCTGTAATCTCAGCATTCTGACAAGCCGAGGCAGAAGGATCATAAGTTTAAACCCAATACTAGTGATTATATATCTGCCTAAGAATTAAAAAAAAAAAATTAAAAGGGCCGAGGCTGTAGCTCAGTGGGACGTCCCCAGGTTCAATCTCTGGAACCCTTCCCAGATTTCTTTTTTCTTTTGCTGTGAGGATCAAACTCATGACCTTCCCCTTGTAAGGCAGGAGCAGTGCCACTGAACTAAACCCCCAACTCTTCCAGATTTCTAACAGAATAAAGAATGACAGTGTTCATATTAAGCTTAATGATCTAATCCCAGGACTCAAACTGTAAATCAGACCTTGTACATTTCATTTCATGGACTTACAGTTAGGCTAATCAATTTGGTCTTGAAAAATAATTTAACCATTCCAAATATGTCCATGGGGAAGGAGTGAAACCACATGTTCTACCCTAAGGAATCAGATCCCGGACAGTCATGGCGCTCTTCGGCAACATGGAGAGCCCTCGCTTCCAGGAGAACCGGAATCCAGGTTAACTGTTAGGTCCTGGCCGACCCTGTTCCTACACGAGGAGCAAGACCGCATCCCGGGGCGCTGAACCGGGCACAGGCTCTCCACATGCCCAGAGCCAGACTAGCACTGGAGTCCAAAGCAGTGAGGGCTTTCCCGGCCTGGCTTTCCCTGGTGTCACTCCCCACGGCCACTCACCACGGGTGGCATGATCACCTTCTGCTGCAGCACGCACCCCCAAGGGCTGGGGCCTTGTCCACTAGCTGCCACAAAAGATGCAACTGACTGGGAGCGTCAACAGCAGAGACTTAGTTTTCACTATTCTGAGCCTAAACACTGATTTTCCTATCAGAGTTCTCCTTAGGACAGTATATGCTTTCCTAGTATATGCCTTCATATTCTTCCAGCATTTACCTATTACACCGTTCCTAAACCACTTCCATGCTTTTAGTTATTTGTTCTAGCACAACCCCAGACACTCCTCGCAGTTCTAGAAGCTGGAAGCCCCAGGTCAACTAGGGGCAACTTCAGTGTCTCCTGGGGCTTCTCCCCTGGGTTGTCAGCTTCCCCCTTCTTCCTGTGTCCTTACTTGGCCTTTCTTCTCTGCCTCCCTGCCATTTCTTTCTTTCTTTCTTTTTGTTTTTTTTGAGACAGGGTCTCACTTTGTAGTTCAGGCTGGGCTCACTATGTAGCCCAGGCCAGCCTCAGTCTCACAGCAATCCCCCTGCCTTTGCCTCCAGAGTGCTGGGATTACAGGTATGAGCCACAAGCCCAGCACCGTTGTATGTGGTTACCGGGGATCGAACCCGTGCCCTTGTTCTTGCAAGGCAGGCGCTAGAACCACTGAGCTAAATCCCTAGCCCATCCCCTCTAGTTAGGACACCAAACACTGGTTTGACTGATTAGAGCCCCACACTAAAGACTTTCTTTCAACCTAATTTCATCTTTAGAGTCTTATCTCAAAATAGTCACAGCCAGGAGACTCGGGCTTAGGGCGTCCATGCAAGAATTTGGAAGGAGATACAATTCAGTGAACCGACGTTCGGGGCTTCTGCAGTGTCTCTTTGTCCGGACCTGCAGTGAGTCAAGGTGTGCCACCTTTCCTGAACTTTGTCCTCTCCACCAAATCAATGGATTTCTAAACCCTGTACCCTTTGTACAGTCACTTGGCTTATCTTGACTGACCTCTGACTGACACAGCTGATGGAAAACGCTTGAATTCTAAAGTGGGACTGAAGGTTTAGCCCAGTGTGAAGAGTCTGGGTGGGACATCCAGCTCAGCCTCTAGCACGAAAATACTCCAGGGCCAAATAACACTCCATGCAAATTCAGTGTTTCTTTTGCTGGAAGTAATGGAAGATAGCTCAAGCCAGTATTCTGGGTAAAAAAGCAAATTTTAAAAAGGATTGTATTATGGATGTTCAGCTTTGTCATGGAACCCAAAGACAGAAATACAGTCAGTCCTCTAAAAGCATGAAAGTACTAGAACAAATCGCTGGCGCTGCTGGGGACCCAGGAGTACTGTCAAGTAAGGCCTTGTCGCCTCACCAGGAGGTTTTCTGGGCTGCCATGCTGAATGGCACAGGGCAGGGCAAACTTGGCCCCAGAGACTTTAGCTGTCTCCATTCAAGAAATACAATTTGAAGTCGAAGTCTCTCAGTTCCAAACCCATATTCCTCCAAAATAAATCCTGGTGAGGCTGACTTGAGGTTCGCCTGTTTCCACTCAGCATCTCTGGCGTTAGAGCTACATCAAACGGCACTGGCACAGAGACTGGCACCGAGCTGCTGGAACCACCAGAGGAGGGAGTGGGAAGGTTCTGAATGAGAGCACAGAAAACGCCGAGCCGTGTCTGGTACACAGACACTGCGCTTTCCGAGACCGCTGCTGGTGCTCCTTATCAGAGAAGCTTCTCTGACTGCGCCGAGCGCTGGCATCCTGTCCTGCCCTCTGTGGGAAATCAGATCTCTTTGCTGCCACTTGCCTGGACTGTTGCTTGACTCTTCCTTTTGGAGAGTAAGAGAGGGTCTGGTCTGAGTGGTTAATTAACGAAATACGAAAGTGTTCTGTGCGCTGTCAGGAACAGTTCACAATCCTCCTGAGGATACAGTAATGTGTCTTCCTTTTTCCTACTGCCTGGGTGTGATCTAATCTCTCTTTTTTTATTCCGAGGTGTGAATTTTCTTTGGTGAGAATGAAGGTTGCTATGGCACGACAGCAGAGAGAAAGGAAGAGGCAGCTTTCAGATTTCATGCGGTAAAATACGATCTTTAAGTGTCTACTAAGAAAATAGTTTGGATGGGCTGGGGAGTTAGCTCAGTGGTTCCGGCGCCTGTCTTCCAAGCGGAAGGACCCAGGTTCGATTCCCCGGAAACCACCTACCACACGGGGGGTGAAGACTCACGCCTGTAGTGCTGTGATGTGAGTTGGAGGCTGAGCTCAGGGCCAGCCTAAACCACAAAGCGAGGCCCTGTCTCAAAAAAAAAAAAAAAAGTCTGGAAAGATGGGCTTTATTGTGAGAAAAAGAATTCCAAGTTTTAAAACCATCCTTTCTTGTATCAAAAGCACAGTTTAGAGGCTCGGAGATTAAGTTTTATTGTAAGCCTCTGGTGAAGATCTCAGTCAGAAGAGACGGGACCATCTCCAAACCCAGGGAAAGAGACAAAACGGGGGGGAGGGGCAGAGCAGCTTAAGGCCTGTGCTCGGAAAGAGGCCTCCAGGCAGCTGGCTTCCGGTCCAGGAGGCGACTCTGGGTTCTCACCGCATCAACAAGAAAGTTAAAGTTCTTCAGAAAACACTACCCACGTAGCACACAGTGCTAGGGGTGTGTGTTGTTTTGCTCTGCGGTCTGGGGAACGAACCCAGGACCTTCACACTGAGATACACGCCTAGACTTTTTTTTTCTGAAACAGGGTCTCTCTCAGTTGCTAAATTGCACAGGCTGGGCTGGAACTTGTAATCCTCCTGTCTCAGTCTCCCAGAGGATGGCAGCCACGTGCTCTTACTCTTGGCACTGAGTGCTAGTTTGGAAATAATTGAGGTTTCTGGAACAGTGGGCCCAAGATAAGTCTGCATTTTCTGATGATTGCAGGTTTCCCCGCCATCAAATTCAGGCAGGCCTGGGTGAGACGTGGGAATACGCTGAGCACCCCAAGTCCTCAGCTCAGAATATGGAAGCTGTGTGTTACAGAGACATCAGAGGCCACAGCGGGAATACGAATCAGAATTTAGCTGCCAGTGTCAGATGGCGCCAAAACAATAGCCCAGATTAGCTCAGAACAGCTCAGTTACATTGCATTTTCCTTGACACAGCACAAGAACTAAATGTTCTTCCTAATTTAAATTGAAGATACAGGAACTTCCACTGAACCAATGACGTTTGGGAAGGAGGATTGGAAGGGAAATGCTTGGCAAGTCGAAAGGCAGCCTGGTGGAGTTTAGAGTTTGAGCAGATTGCCTATAAAAGTGACTGCTGCAGATGGAACACTACAGGACTTAGTCTGGTGATGAGTGATTTACCTTCCTTGGCAATATACTGATCCCTCTTGTCCTCGTGATAATACATCCAGGAAACCCAGTGGATCCTTGAAATCATAAAGAACCCCATACCCTAAATGAAAGCACCACAAAGCCAAGAGCTGCCTGTAATCCCTGCTCAGGAGGCTGAAGCAGGGGGATCCCAAGTTCCAAGCTAAGCTGGGCAATTTAGCAATTTAGTGAGACCTTGTCTCAAAACAAAAATAAAAAGACTGATAAGGTAGCTCAGTATAAAGATGCTGGGTTTAAACCCAAGTACTGGGCTGGAGATTTAGCTTGAGTGGTACTGTGCTGACGCTGGAAGCGCAGGACAAAATGGGCAGGATGGAGCAGGACAATGAATTTTTATCACACAACTGAGAACAGGGCACAGTTTAAAATTTGCATTCAGATTTTTCTGTTTATGTTCCTGGCCCATGGCTGGCCTTGAGTAATTTAAAATGTAAACAAAACAAATAAACAAAACAACAACAACAACACCAAACTTGGAAAAGGGAAAGATTACTATATTTAGGGAAGAAATATTTTCAGTCTTACACAAATGCTTCCAGAGCACAAAATAGGATTAACATCCTCTGACTCATTTTGTGAAGTTAGCATAAATCTGATCCAAAACCCAACAAAGATAGTCTCAGAAAAGAAACTACAGGTCACCTACCTCACTGATAGCCTATGGACATTTTTTTTTTTCCTTCTTTTTTTTTTAGGTTTTTTGAGACAGGGTCTCGCTTTGTGGTTCAGTCTGGCCCTGAGTTCAGCCTCAAACTCACATCACAGCAATTCTCCTGCCTCTGCCTCCCGAGTGCTGGGATTACAGGCGTGAGCCACCACGCCTGGCACTGTGGTATGTGGTACTGATTGCTGCTGGGGTGAGTCTCCACGCCCAGTATTGTTATGTGGTTACCGGGGATCGAACCGGGTCCTTGCACGTGCAAGATGGGTGCTGAAACCGCTGAGCTAACTCCCCGGCCCTTTGGACATTTTGTATTGATTTATCTTTTTTATTATTCAGTTGTACAATTCTGATTTATTTTTGGATATTTATTTTAGGTATTAGGATATGTATTGCAAATATTTTCTTCTATCCTGGAGATGTTCTTTTCACATTTTGTGATGTCATATGAGGCATAAAAGTTTTGACTTTGATGAAGTGAAATCACATTTTTTCTTTTGTTGTTTATGCATTCTGCTTCATATTTAAGGAGATCTGCGGATCTGGGAGCACAAGAGCTCACACACATTTCCTGGATCTTCATTTGCATTGCTCTTGCATTTTAATGTTTGCACACGCTGTGAGGTAGGGGTCGAACTTCATTCTTCTCCTGTGGCTCTCACTTCTGGACCTTGGCGGTGGCCTGGACTTCTGGACTTACTTTGATCCTGCAGGTCCTTAGAGATGCCTCTGGCCAGAACCTGTCTTGATCACAGTAGCTTCGGAGTAAGTTTCTATGTCATTGAGTGTAAATCGTGTCATGTTCCTCTATTTTAAGATTGTTTGGTTTATTCTGGGTCTCGTGTATTTCAAAATCATTTTGAAGACTGGCTTGTCAATTTCTGAAAAAAAACGGTCTAATAATGCATTTCATTCAAGTTCACCTGGGACTGCGATTCTTTTTTCTTCTTTTGGTACAGGAGACAGAACTCAGGACCTCGTGCTTGCGAGGCCAGCGCCGTGCCCCTGAGCTACCCCCAGCTGTCCGTCCCTTGTGACTGTGATGAAGAAACAATGAACAGCAGGGCACCCGGTGTCTGTCGCCACTCCTCCTCGGCGTTTGCCCTGGGATGTTCGTTCCAGCCGCTTAACTGCTTGTGCTGCCTGATGTTTGTAGCTAAAGTTTTGGCAATAGCGTCAACTCCGCCCATCGGCCTCTCTGAGCATGCCCGTCCAGAGGGGCCCAAGGTTGCTGGAGCAGGCCTGAGTGCTGCTGGGGCTCAGACTTCGGCCGTGAACTCCTGAGTCACCCGCGGAATACAGAATCTTTGCGTCTCTCCCCTGACAGAGGCCATCAGAGAGCCGAGACCCTTGGCTGTCCCCCTGAGCTGTCCTACTTAGGGGTTCCGCCTTGCTGCAAAGGTGGCGTGATGTGTGGGTCCACTTGGGGAATATGTTCACCTTAGTAATATTGTCTTATGATCTACAAACAGCAGAAGTCTTTCCGTTTATTTATATCTTTGATCTCATCCAGCAATGTTTTGTCACTTTCAGTGCGTAAGACTTAAGCATCTGTTGTTAAATTTACCCTCAAGGGCCATTTTGATGCACTTATTAACGTAATTCTTTTCTTTTCCTCATTGTCAGGTTGTTTTATTACGAGGACACAGAAACACTATTGATTCTTTAATATTGATCTTGTACTCCACGGCCTCACTGGCCCACCTAGCAGCTCTGTTTCATATACGAGACCACGTCGTGTGCAGGCCAACAGCGTTTTACTTCGCGCTGCTTCTTTAGCCTGCCCGGCTCAGACAGAGTGTGAGCCCGTGTGGCGTGGAGAGAACCAGAGACAGCAGAGGCCATTCCCAGCTTTGTCATCAGAGGACAGCGTTCAGTACCCCAGCTGTGCATACAGCATCAGCGGCGGGTTTGCCGTAGACGCTTTGTATCAGCGTGAGGATGATTCTATTCTTGGTTTGTAAAGTTGTTTTAAAAATTATTATTATCATAAGAGGGTGTTGGATTTAGTTGAGTGTTTTTTGCATTTATTGAGACAAAATGCGTTTTCTTATTTAGCATATTACAGTATACCCTCTGGAATCTCACAGTTCAGAATTCCCTGCCGCAGTTGTTGAAGAATTTTTCTTTAGAGCCTAATTGTTCGCAGAAACCCCCAGCACTTTCACAGAAATCTCAAATATCCCCTGGAATTGTTTTTTTGGGAGGTTTGTAATTAGCCAACCCAAGAGCGCTCTTCAGGTTTCCGGCCGCTGATTAGCAGACGCACCAGCTTTCTTGGTTCTTCCTAAAGGCCTAAGGTCCCTGCAGTGCTGCCCAAGTGCCCTGCACCTTCTGGGGCTTTATCAATAAATATTGTATCCCATTACATAACTGCAGGAGACACAGCATGTTTAGGGTTTAAAGTATAAAAACAGGCATTTAGAGGCATTTTCCCAAGCAGGTCTGAAATTTGCAATCTTGCACGATTTGAATGCTCCAGGAACATAACCGGAGTCCCTGCTGTACTATGACGTCACTCTGATCTGATTGATCTTCATAGGTTGAGCCAGTTTTACATTTCTGGAATAAATACTTTTCACATGCTGCTAGACTCAGTTTGCTAATATTGTGCTGAGGAGTTGTGCCTATCTATCCATACATTATATGGGCCTGTACTTTTTGTGATTTGTTTGTGTAGCTTCCCTGTCAGATAACCCTGGCCTCAAAGAACACGGGGAGGTGATCCTTCCTATCGTATATTTTGGAGAGTTTGTGAAGAATGAGTGTTAACTGTTTCTTAAATGTCCAGCAGGCTGGTAGTGCGGGGGTTGCGCGTACAAGGCTCCAGGTTTGGCCCTCAACACTGAAGAAACAAAAGCAAGACTGCCAGAATAGCTTTGGTCTTTCAAGAAATGTGTTCATTGGGCCGGGGATTTAGCTCAGTGGTTCCGGCGCCTGTCTTGCAAGCACAAGGGCCCAGGTTCAATCCCCAGTAACCACATACAACACTGGGTGTGGAGACGCACGCCCAGCAGCAACCAGTACCACATACCACAGTGCCGGGCGTGGTGGCTCACGCCTGTAATCCCAGCACTCGGGAGGCAGAGGCAGGAGGATTGCTGTGATGTGAGTTGGAGGCTGAGCTCAGGGCCAGCCTGAACTACAAAGCGAGACCCTGTCTCAAAAAACCTAAAAAAAAAGAATTAAATTAACATTTTAAAATAATCCAGTTCCAGTTAATACTAAGTACACTCAATGCTACACCAAAAAGTTGTCCCACTTGGTTTGCTTCACTTTCCCACTTGGCTACCACAAAGCACATTTTTAAGCTTTGTAACCCAATCGATAGAGCTTTATAATCATTGTTGTCCATAGATGTCCTTTAAATTGCACAGAAGAAAAGATCTCTAGTCCGCATGCCCTGACGCGTCTCGGGCACCATCTGGATGTGCCACCCGGCCTGCACACATAGGCTCTGTGCTGTTTACACTAGTGCCTGGTGACACATTTCTCAGGCACACCTCCACCGTGAACAAGCGAGACTGGAACCCACCGTGATCGTGCGGGTTAGCCGTGACGAGTGTGCTCCGCGGGTAAGGCTGCCACTCCCAGGGCTCCCGCACCCGGCTCGGACTGGTCGGATGGCGTCTTCCAGGAGCTGTAGTTCAGGGCGGGTGGTGACCGACTTCTGGGCTGCTCCAGACCTGTTTGTCCCCTTCGCAGGACTACAGTGCTGCTGCTTGTCCCTGGCACCGCCATGCTGGCTTTGTTCTCAGGCCGCTGTGGAGCCGGAGCTGGAGTGAGGCGAGTTAACACCATAGCATCTGCTGCTGTGGTGAAGGTCTTCCTTGAGGCAGTGCCGCATGGATTGCTACAGCGCTGCTTCATCTCCAGATTTTTGACAAAAGGTAGCTTTTGTAAATTTGCAGTGATTTAACTGCTTTGATGCAGAAGCATGTTTTTAGATTTTTTTGAGGGGTTTATTATGTAGTTAAGAGTGGCCTTGGACTCACTGTGTAGCCCACGCTGGCCTCGAACTGTGATCCTCCTGCCTCAGCCTCCCGAGTGATGGGATTACAGCTGGGAGCCTTTGCCCAGCTCGGAGAAGCAGGCTTTGAAGAGAATCTGCTCTGCTGTGCTGGAAGCATCTCATCTCCTTTGTGTTCGGCCTCAGCTTGATGTCCAGTAGCTCTGGACGCTGGGCGAGTCCTACAGGTTTGCCTTACCCGTC
>PVIR01033852.1:0-17591 GCA_004026965.1 Petromus typicus
TAAATACATGAAGTGGTTCTGTGTGGTCACTAACACAGTGAGATACCCGGTAATCTAGGCGATGGGTACTGCAAGGTGTATATTTAAAAGTCTATATACAAGAAAAGGTTCGTTGGCTGGTATTTTTATGTTCTCTAGAAAACTACCACAAAACTGCTGAAAAAACGTTATTTTGAGAAAATAATAACTTAGTAAGAAGTAAAGATTTGTTATATGAAGTTGCTTGCAAGGTTTTCCACGTTCAGACAGTAACAGATATTCTTGGGTTCTTTGTCGCACTCTGTACGCTTCAGCACTTGGCTTTTCCACTTTCTAGCGATGTGACATTCTACAAGCTGCTTCACTCCATTCCTCCAGCTATGCATCTGTCACGTGGAAATATTAGTAACTGCTTTATCTCACAAGATACACAAGCAGTGCCCAGTGTAGGCTTCCTCCAAAGTTAGTTGTTTTTTGTGCTATTTTTTGTTCAGGTCTTTTTACTCTGGCAAGTGAGGAACGTGGTGTGCCTCCAGAGCTTAGCCAGGATTCTCGGCGGGTGTCGCTGAGTGCACAGGAAGGGGTTGAGTGCTGGAAAGCTTGAAAGCCTCCAGGCTCTGAAGGTCTGTGTCTGACATAAAATATAGCTGAACGTGTAGATCATAAGGAAGGACCACAGATGTCTCTTCATCAGTTAGGGTTATGGTTAGACATCTTTCCTACTTACATTTTTTTTTTTTCAGAAATATATATGTTGTCTAGAGGGTGGAACTGGAAGGTAATGAGAGTGGAGAGTAGGAGAGCTGCAGAAAGCTCCCGGGATGGGCATGAGCACGTCGCTACTGGTGCATCTGCCTCCTTCCTGCTGGTGCAGATGCAGCTCCAGGCAAAAGTCCACGGTCTGGCAGTCAGCCCCTGAGCACCCTCAAGTAGTTAGCAAACTCTGTATCAAGCATCTGCCCACTTCAGGGCCTGACTGAGGAGGGCAAGTACCGCTTACATAAAGGGATGGACTTCAGAGGAGGCTTCTTCACAGGTTAATTCTTGGTCTTAAAGACAGTGGCATGAGAATCAAGCTCACCCTAGAGGCAGTCTACAAGGCAGAGTGCTTCATGAATGATGACAGCCGAGTGCACAGTGGAAGATTACAAAATACAGTTACCAGACTGCTCAACATTTTTCAAAACAAATATTAACTTCCCCCTCTTCTCTAGTCTCTGCTAGTGAAACTCAAGAGCATAGCACAACATTGATAACATTCCTTCATTATTTTGTACTTATTTTGATTTAAAAAATATTCTTTCAGTTGCATCTTACTGTTAGTTTTGTTTCATCCTCATAAAAAAGGGAGTAAATGTATTTTTTTAAATACTGCAGAGTATTCTTTCAGGGCTTTCTCATAAAGAACCAAGCACTACACTCATTTGTGACAAAAGAATATACTGTGTTGTATGTAGACAGAATGTTCACCAAGCATGCATTAAGAGCTATCTGCAAAGGTTTTGACTGTTTGATACATGTGTGTCTCTGAGCTACCACTAGTGATGTTTTTCTTTTATTTATTTTTCTTTCCTTTTTTCAATGTAAGGTGTTGAACCCAGGAGTTAAACATCCTAGGCAAGCTTTCTGCAAGAGAGCCACACTCTCAATTCTCAGTTGATGCTTCAAAGCATAGATTTGCATAAAGCATTATATACTTTCTTATGATTAGAATATTTGTTTCTTCTTAAATATACCTGAATGATTCAGTTTTGCACATTTTCTGGTAGAATTTGGGAACGTGTTGCAAGCATCATTAGTTTGGCACTGTTTGTAGCTTATCTGATTTAACGGGAATGTCTTGGAACATTTTTCATTTGATTATAGCTGCCACTGATACGCATGCTATCCTCATATAAAAGTCACAGCAGTGTGATAAGTATAAATGTCAGTTCCAGAGTTACAGACTAAAGCCTCAAGCTAAATCATGCCTTGAGGCAATCTAGCAGGTCTAGGTTCAGAAAGGTGAATGATGAATGTCAATTTCTTCTGATTAGGTGACAAATGAGAGGTACTTTCTAAATACATAATGTTTGTCATAAACTTACAGATATAAATAATAGAACCTTTGTAATTCTATTCATACTTTTCATATAGAACTTAAAAGTGCATATCTAAAAATAGAGGATATTTCAGAAACGTGATGTCTGAAGCAAGCTTTACCTAATTTACAAGTCAATCTATGATCATTGATTAGAAAAAAATCATTACATTTGCAAGTAAAGCAACTATAGTTTTCTTATGCATCTTTCTTAGACATAATGGAACTCTGAAAAGTGAATTTATCCATTCAAAGTTTATTTTCTATTTTGCCTTTCTCTTTTTTACCAAAATTTATATTAAAAACAACTAGTAGATTAAACTGACTTAACAGTTCAATTAAAAGGAAAAGCACTGTGGTGAAGACTGGTGTCGGCAAGATGGCAAAATGAGCAATCCCATCCTTTGTCCACTCTCAGAAACACCGATTTAGCAATAATGTAAGGAATAAGACACCACGATGAGGATTCACAAATTCACTTAGGAAGTTACAGCCTCCCAGGTGAGCACAAGACTGAGGACACCTGTACTTAGGCAGGAATGAAGAACAGTTTCATTTGCGTCAGTTTATCCAACAAATAAGCATGTCTTCCACGAGGAGACTATACTCCTCACTTACCACTTCCCTGTCAAGGGGAAGAAAGGAGTGAGACATTTTTGCAAACTCTCATGTCTTTTGAGGATGGTCCAAGAGACTGCTTTGAGATAGCACAGTTTGGGTGCGCACGGGGGCAATAGAGGCCCTTGAACAAAGAAGAGGAAGGTATGGTTTGCTGCAGTCCTCCTGTGTTGAAAGGAACAAGAAGATGCACACCTTGAGGATCATCTTCAATAGGGGGAAGAGGAAAGGAAAAAGAAATGATACCCTGTGGTCTAGCTCTTTGGGAGGCTGTGAAAAAAGAATTGGTCTGACTCAGAGCTTTCATTGGGAAAAACATCCCTTGGATACCTAGGGGTTGCTGAGAAACCACTAGGAAAAGCAAAGCATCTAATTATTGTAGAACCCAAGCATTTGTAGTGTTACAGAGTTTTCTGGGGAAAGGAGAGATTACATGTTCCTGAAAAATAAATCAAGAAACTTTTCTCATCAAGAAATTGCACATCTAGGCCCAGAAAAGTTGTACCTATTCCTCAGAGTTTCAGGTGCCCCCTCAGGTACTTACTTGGCTGATTGGTAGAGATTTATACTTAAAGGAAGTAGGTTGTAAAAAAGGAAAGAGATGGCTGTATTTTGAATGTATAGGTCTGAGTAAAAAACTATGAAACACATGAAGAAACATAAAAATATAGCCAACAGGAAATGACAGTATAAATCCCAGACTCTAACACTGAAGGAACAGAGATATATGAATTATTTGGAGATAACTCTAAAATAGTGATCATAAAAATATCTTGTACATTCAAGAAAATTATGCCCGACCAAAACCAATATATGAAAAACAAAAAAGAAAATATAGGACAAACAACTCAGAAATTTTCCTTGAAGAGTGAAACAATTGAAACCTTGAATAGGGGCTCAGTAACAAACTTTATGAAGCATGAAAAAGAATTAGAGAACTTGGAGGACAGACCATTTGAAAATATCCAGTCCAAGGACCAAAAGTATGTAAAAGATTGGATGAGGCTAAGGAATTTATGGAGCACCATCAAGAAGAGTAACATATGCACTGTGTTAGTTCCAGAAGAAGAAGCTGCAAAGAGCCAATTTTTAAAACTTGATGGCCACACCCTTCGGTTTGGGGAAGGAAATAGAGATGAAGTTCATGAAGTGCAAGGGAATCGAGCTCAAAGGAGAATCTACACTGAGACACGGGATAGTGAAAGCATCAAGAGTGAAGGAGGGCATGGAAAGCAGCAAGAGAATGGTGACTTGTAAATACAGGAGAACCTCCATGCAGTGAGAAGTAAATTTCTCAGCAGAGACTGTAAGCATCATTAGGGGAAGGATGTTTGCAAAAGGTGGAAGGAAAGTAAGATACAGTAGCCAGCAAAAGATATCATTTGCATATGAATTTAAAAAGACATTCCTAGGTAAATACAAATTAAGGGAGTTTATTACCACTTGACATACCTTATAAGAAATATTAACAGGATTCCATCCAATTGAAATATAAAAATGTTGATGGAATCATGAGCTAACATGAAAATCTAAAACTCAATAATAAAGTAAAATATATAGACAAATATATGATACTATAATACTGTAGTGATGCTCTGTAAATCACTTTTAGTTCCAGTGTAGAATTTTGAAAGATAAAATTTAAACTAATAACTGGTGATGGGTTAATGAATACAGAATATAATAATATGTAAATTGTGATATCAGAAACAAAGTATAGAGAAGGGAGAAGTTAGAATCTAAGCTGTAACTGCACTACTAAAGTTAAATTGCTATAGGTTTAAAACATATGTTTCTAACTACAAGCTGTTCTGTCTAAGCCCCATGGTAACTATAAGATAATGACCTACTGAAAATTAGAAAATAAATTGAGGGGTCAAAGTATTTTTTTCAGAAAAGTCAATGAGAGACAATGGATAAAAGGAGAAAATGCTAAACTACTTATGAAAGATATTCTCTTCCAGGCCAGGGATTTAGCTCAGTGGTGCCATGCCTGCCTCACAAATACAATGTCCTGAGTTTGATCCTGGGTACTCAAAAAAAACCCTCTCTTCCTATCAATAATGACTTAATGTAAATAACAAAAATGCCCAAAGTGGCTGGAGTTTAGCAAGATTAAAACCATGTGGTGTCTGAAAAATATTCACCATAAAGGCAGAAAGAGACTGAAAATGGAATCAGTCATTGACAGAATCAGAGAAAAGTGGACAGCACCAGAGTAAATGAAAGGGCTTTCTGGTTCTCATTCTCCATGAGGGACAAAGGATTGATGAGGAAATAAGGGACTTACATGATCCTGTAGATGTAATGCATCTAACAGATAAAATTTCACCCAACAGCAGAAGAACATATTCTTCTCAAGTGCACACAGAACATTATTTGGGGTAGAGTACATATTTGATCAATAAATAAGTCAATCCAAACATATTTCAGGCCACTTAAATTGTACCAGTTTATTTTTCAGTCACAATGGAATGAAAAGAAAAATATTAATAATATAAAAACTTGGAAAATTCTCTAGCTTGTGAAAATCAATACACTCTTCAACAGTTAATAAGTCAAAACAAAATTTTTAAAATATCAGTTGGGATGGGGATTTAGCTCAGTAGTTCTGTTGCCTGCCTTGCAAGTGCAAGGGCCTGGGTTCGATCCCCAGTAACCACATACAACATCACACCCAGCAGCACTCAATACCACTAACCGCAGTGCCAGGCATGATCACTCCCACCAGTTATCCCAGCACTCAAGAGGCAGAGGCAGGAGGATTGCTATGAGTTCGAGGCCAGCCTAGGCTACATAGTGAGCTCAGGGCCAGCTGAACTACAAAGTGAGACACTGTCTTTAAAAAAAAAAAAGTCAATAGAAAGTATCTTATCTTGAAAGAAATGAAAATGAAAACAGATTAAAACTTATAGAGTGCAGCAAGGATAGTACAAAAAATGGAAATTTAATAGTGATTAAAATCCTACATTAAAATAGAAATACCTGAAATCATTGTAATTTTACACTTCAAAGAACTAAAATAATTAGGTCGATCTAACTCTAAAGTTAAACAAGAGAAAATAAGAACAGAAACAAATGAAATAGAGAATTGAAAAACAAGAAAAAAAAAACACAACTAAACTAAAAGTTGCCTCTTTAAATATCAGCAAGATTAACAGAGCTTATCAGAAATGAAGGGGATGATTAATGGCACAGAAAGGCAAAGAATTTTAAAAGTCTACTAGTAATTATATACTAATTGAATAACCCAGAAAAAAATGAATAAATTTTAGAAACAAAATCTATCAAAACTCAATCATGAAATAAACAACATAAAGAGAACTATAACTTGCAAAAAGATTGAATCAGTAACAAAAGTAAAAACAAAATGTCTTCATACAAAAGAAGTCAGATCCTTATCTCAGATCATATCTCAAGATCCAATCAAAACATATTAAAGACTTAAATGTAAGATGTGACGTATAAAATTTCCTACAAGAAAACATAAAAGATTCATGACATCAGTACTGAAAATGGTTTCTTGGCTGTGGCACTCAAGGAAGAGATAGTAAAAGCACATATAGACAAGTAGACTGTTTCAAACTAAAAGTTGATAAACTAAAAACAAACAGACTCCTTCAAACTCAAAGAAAGGCAAAAAAAGTAAAAAAAAAATACAACTACAGAATAGGAGAAAATATTTAGATGTTATTTATCTGATAAGGGGTTAATATTTAACATATATAAGGAATTCCTACATCTGAACTGCCAAAAATAATCTAATTTTTTAAATGAGCAAAGTAGTGGAGTAGATATTTCTCCAGTGTATAAATCACCAACTATATGAAAAGAAATCCAATGTCACTAATCTTCAGGGAAGTGGAAATTAAGCTCACGAGCTAATGACATATTTTCTGTGTTAGGATGACCACATCAGTTTTTAAAATCAAGACTTGCAAAGATACGGCAAAACTGAATCTACTACGCCCTGGTAATGGGAATGTAAGCAGTACAGCCTGTAGAGTCTTCTATAATACAGAGATTCTTCAGAATAGTAAAAATCCAGACTGTGGGTGTATCTCAGAATTCTGGACAGAATTCATGCCTAACCTGGGAAATGCCCTGAGTCTGATATCTAGTATTACAAATTAAACTAAACTAAACTAAGAATGGAACCATCACATGACCCAGCAATCCCACTTCTGGGTGTTTGTCTAAAACAACTGAAATCAGGATCTTAAAGAGGTGCTTACAGCACCATGTTTATTCACAATTATTCATGTTATTCACAGTAGTGAAGAGGCAGAAGTGTCTTCAATGTCCACGGACAGTTGAAGGTAAAAGAAATATGGTATACAGATACACTGAAGTGTTATTGAACCTTAAAAAGGGAAATTCTCTCAGATTAGGCCACTGTAGGTGGCCACTGGAAGAATTCTGAGGCCATCATGCTAACGGATTAAACCAGTCACAAAAGAACAAACCCCAAATGAGGCATCAGCAAAGTAAATAACATCTGCAGTAACTGAAATAGTCAAAACTCAGGGGGACCAGAAGTGGAATTGTGACTGTCAGAGGCTGGAGCCTAGAGAGAATGGAGAGTCACCACTGAGTAAGCACAGGGTTTGGATCATGCCAGACAAAGTCTTAGAGAACTGCTGTCCACCATGTGTGTGTCATGAAAAACTGCACTGTGCATTTCGTTTGTTGAAATCAAGTCTGGTAGTCTAGTTTTTAATCACAATAAAAAAGCACTGTGGAAAAACTTTTGATGTAACAGTAAGATCCTTGTTTGTGTTAGAAATATCAAAATATTAAAATATGAAAGTGTAAGAAATTTCATAAACAATACCAAGTGAATGCCCATTTCAAATGTTTGTGGGTCATTGGTTCAACTCAGATCTTTCTTTTCACATTACAAAGTAAATCATAGATTCTAAGCAACTAGGTGAAATGGGAAAATATAAACTGTGGGTGACTTTACCTTTTCTTTGAACAAATACAGGTAAACAAAGGTGTGGCGTAATTGTCTCCCATTCAGTTCCTCATACATATTTCCCTCTGCAATTGGAGTTGTGATAACAGGTGGCAATAGCCCTTGCAGAAGCCCCAGTCTTGTCACACAGATGGTGAGCAGCAGAGAGCTTGAGACCTCCTTATCAGTACGCCTGCACAAAGCCTCACTGTGAACTCAGAGTTTGATTGTTCAGTGCAAAATACTCGAACTGGGATCTCTGCTCAGTGTGCCTCTGTAGTGAATCACGATTTATCTTTACAAAGAGTACAGGAGCATCGAGGAGGCTGCCAAAGACACACATTTGCCTTGTACAAACAAGTGAATTGAAACAAGTTAGTACTGAACACATCACGTTGCTTATCATTTATTCATCATTAAGGACAAATTGCTTTGATAGCAAATTGGTTGTACTTCTCAGAAATAAAGTTAATTTTTAAGAATTCCTTTAGTAATGAGTTATCCAGATTTCCCAGACCAGGTACATTAGCCAATATTTTAAACAGATTGGCTTCCACTTGGCTACATTGCTGCCCTTCATCATGAGTGAAGATCCTAAGCCGGCCTCATATCCTGTATCACAGGACTCATTGGTCTCTTATGTTCAGTAAGCAAGTTAATCCCTCAAGCAAGTTATGCACTTTGAGAATGTTAGGAATTTGCTCAGATTTCTGTGATAAATTACTACTCTATAAACATTTAATGGAGTTAAATAAGGAGTTCACAGACCTTATATGTATGCTTGAATACAATCACTGCCAAGATATTTGTATAAGTAATAGGTTGTGCTCAAGTGATAGGAATACCAGTCCCATGATCTGTGACAAACTATCATGTGTTGTAGTTTTTATACTTGTGTCCACTACAGTTATAATTAAACTGCAGGATGGCTCAGAGATACCCTGAAGACTGAAGTTTCTTTAGGCTTTGGTCCTACTGGATTTGTACTCACTACCTCTACTATTCTCCCCATGTTGCATTCAGAAAAGGGGAGGCAGGATTGGGAAAAACAAGATGTCTGGAGACATTGTCCCTTTTAAAGAGGTTTCCTGGACACCACTAGATGATACTGGCTTACAAAACTTTAGCATGGACAGTGTTGATAGTATGGCCATTTGTAGATCCACCAGAATTTCGGAGACAGGAGAGATTTTATATCTAGGCACTTTGTTACCTAGAACAAAATGAGTGCTCTTGGTAAGGAAGAGGGAAAAGGATGTAAGGCAGTTAGCAGTGTCATCAAAATCAATATGGTGCTGAAATAGAAGCATCCTGACATTTCCTTGTATATTAATCAACGAACTTCATCCTTTCTTTTAGAAAGGTAGCAGAATTGTATGCTACCTGCACTCAATTTAAAATACAGCTTTAACTAATGTGTGCACTGTAAAATGAGAGTGTCAGATCTGTAGCATGGGACCTGGTCATGGAAATCAGAACACTGATTTGTCTCTGAAGCTTTGAAGCTTCACATGTTCTTAACTGCATCACAATGATGCTAAAAGTAATGATTCATATTTCCATTATTTTCCAGAGGAGGCAGCCTTTAAACTGCTGAAGTTTTCAAGTACAATTGTAGGAACTTCTTATAATGATGAGGAGGCCTATTTCTAAGGAAACCATACATGACTGATTTAGATTAAATATAACTAATGGAGACAAATGGGCCTGTTGGTATGTTTTCAAAGCCTGAAAATAAAGAATCTGAAGCATTCACATGCAATACAATACAATATTTGCCAAAATGAAACCATTCTTACTTTTATGTGGTGCTGGGAAATATCTAGTCTTCTAAGATTAGCTGAAAATCTGGGTTCTTAGATTTTTGAGGCATTATATTAACTCTCAAGTTTACCTGCTGACATCTCCCATAATAATAAGCTGGGTAAAAGCATGAACAAAACTTCATGTGTGTGGAGAAAGTCAACACAGCCTGTTGAGTTACCCTGTAAAGACAAAACATTGCGTAGTATTTGTGGTGTGAGTTTGTCGCACAGGGGCAGACTCCTGGCATCTAAAACAAGAGTTACACTTCCTTTCAAGTGTGTGGAATGACAGCTGTTTCTTGCTGATTTGCTCTTGTGTTTCCAGGTAGCAGTATTTGTTTTTCTTTTTCTGATGCTTATCTATTTTTATTAGTACGTGTTTGCAGAACATAATGTTTACATTCCTCTTTAAGAGTATATACATATACATATCATATCTTAATTCTTTTTCCTTCCCTTTCCCTCCCCCTCTCACTCTATCTCTAGATTCCATTTCCTATTGTCTGTATTATTTTGTTTTAAAATTTATTTTTATTTGGGATTTTTCAAATAGGAGAAGTTACATAGTTGAGCTTGGGTTTGATTGACTGCACTTAACAGTATGGTCTTGAGGTGCCTCCCTTGTTTTAAACACAACTCAAATTTATCTTCCCTTCTAGCAGAGTAGCACTCCTTTGTGTATAAATACCACTTTTCCTTTGCTGATTCATCTGTTGATAAATATACAGTAATACCACTTGCAAAATTTAGCTAATCTGAGTTATTCCTGTATACACAGATCGCTGTGGTATATCTTTCAGTCTTTTGGGAAAATACCTAGAAGAAGTCTATCTGGGTCAAATAAAATAGCTAGTTTTAGGGGTTTTTTGAAAAATATCCATACTGATTTCTTTTATTATTATTCATTAAGTATTCATTACTTGTATTATTATTCATTAAGTTTCTCGGTACATTTTACATGTACATTATGATCACATTCATCCTAGAGAATTTGTGCATATACATGGTTTATCTTGGTTCTTCTTTTCTCCCCATTCCCCTGCAACCCTCCCATATCTCCCTATTTACAAAAGCCTTGTATTCATTTTTCTTTCTTTTCTCATTTTTCCTCTTCTTTCCTTTTCCCCATCCCCCCTCCATAGTTTTCCTTCCTGTTTGAAGATTTCCCTCCGGTTTTACAATATTGTACATTTTGATCCTCACTTATACTTTCAGTTTCTACACCACAGAAACTACTTGGTATTTACACATGTGTCTTATGTATTTCACTTAAGAGCATGGCCTCCCCACCAAGAGTATGGTCTGTATACATTAGCTATAAATTTCTCTAATTTATCATTCTTTATGGATGAATAGTACTCCATTTTATTTTTTAAAAATCTCCTCATCTTTGTCAAGTCACTGGTTGATGGGCATATGAACTGTTTAAAGATTTATATATTAAAAACTGTATGACTATAAATATGGGTGTACACAATATCACTACAATATGATGCTTTTAATTCCTTTAGGAAGATATCCAGTAAGGGAATAGCAGAGTCAGATGAAATTTCTAGTTTTAGTTTTTTGAGCAATCTCCATAATGATTTCCATAGTGTTGCACCAGTCTAGACACCCACTCACAGTGAAGGGCTCCTTTTTCATCATAGCCCCACCAGCATTTGTTAGTGTTTAATTTCCTGATAGTAGCTATTCTTTCTGGAATGAGATAGGATCTCAGTTTTGTTTTCTTTCGCATCTCTCGAATGACCAATGATGTTAAATATATTTTTGTATGTTTAGTTGTTGCTTCTATTTCTTCATATGAGAACTGTCTATTCATTTCTGGAGGATTGGGTCTTTAAATTTGAAAGTGTCTGATTTTGTTTGAGTTCTTTATATATTTTACTAGTACACTTTGTAGTTCAGGCTGGCCCTGAGCTCAGACTTGAATTCACAGCATTCCTCCTGCCTCTGCATGAGCTACCACACCCAGCTGTGTCTCTCTTGCATTGTTGTGTGTGGTTAACCAGTGATCGAACCTATGTCCTTGCTCTTGCAAGGTAGGCACCAGAACCACTAGGCTAAATCCCTGGCCCCAGTATTGTGAATTTTCTCTTCATTCTGTTGATGGTTTCACTTGCTATGCAGAAGGTTTTTAATAAGATGAGATCTCAATGTGTGTTTTTTTTTCCTGCTAGTTCTTGTGCTATTGAAGTTTTTTCATAAAATCTTTCTCTACACCAGTGCCTCCAAGAGTTCTACTTAACCTATCTTTCAGCAGGGTTAATGTTTCTGTTTTATATTTAGATCTTTGTTGTATTTTGGTTTTAGTGTAGTGCAAAGTGAAAGGTATGGCTCTAGTGTCAATCTTTAGCAAATGAAAGCCCAGTGTTTCCAACCCCATTCATTAAAAGAGACTTCTCTTCCACTGTAGTGTTTGGCTCCTTTGTTAGAGATGAGGTGGCTGAGTATATCTGGAGTTGTTTCTGCATCTTCTGTTCTGTTCCATTGATCCTGGGGTCTGTTTCTTTGCCAGCACCATGCTGTTTTTATCATGGTAGCTTTGTAGTATAGCTTCAAGTTTGGCCTTTTCTTGCCTCCTTCCTTGCCTTTCTTAGGTGTTTTTTGGTTCCAAATGAATTTTAAGTTTTTTTTTTTTCTCTAGTTCTGTGAGATATGCTGTTGGGATTTTTTTTAATTCAAGTCTTTATTAGTACATTATAAATACACACTATTATCGCATTCAACATTAAGAGTTTGTACCAGAATGTGACATGAGTTGATTCTCATTTTTGCCCCTCCTCCCAGCCCTGCAACTTCCTACATAAGCTTTGTTTCCTTTTTTCTTTATTATTATCACATTCTTTTCCCCTTCATCATTTACCCCTACACCCTCTTTCCTTTTAAATATTTTCTATTTCACAATATCAGCTATACATACTAGAACTCATTTATATCTTCTTTTTCTCATACCAGAGAAAAGATACTATATTTACACATCTGTGACCTAATTTTGATCAGGATTGCATTGTATCTATATAGCAATTTTGGACATATGGCCATTTTCACTGTATTGGTTCTTCCTACACAGGAGCAAGGAGTGTCTTTTCATTTTCTGATATACTCTTTGACCTCTTTCTTCAGTCGGCTGTAGTTTTCAATGTGGAAGCCTTTACTTTCCTCTTTAGATTGACTTATAGGTATTTCATTTATTTGAGTACTATTATAAAAGGTGTAGTTTCCTTAATTTTTCTCGCAGTGAATTTGTTATTCATTTATGGGAAGGCTATTGATTTTTGAGTGTTAACCTTGTGTCCAGCTACCCTATTGAATTTGGTTAAATCCAGAGCCTTTGGGTAGAGTTTTTGAGGTCTCTAATAGATTCCTAGGTATATGTGAATTAACTACACCTGAATCAAGAAGATACAAAAATTCTAAACCACCTAATATAATTCAATGAATTTGAAAATGTAAATAAAAACTCAATAACAAAGGAAAGACCAGCTCCTGATGGCTTCACTGCTGAATTTTACAAGAAATTTAGAGAAGAGCCAATGTTACTATTTCTCAAACCTTTTAATGAAATTGAAAAGGAGGCAGTACTTCCCAATTCATTCCTGGAGGCAACCATTACCTTGATTCCAAAATCAGAGAAAGAGTCAACCAAAAATGGTTAGATGACTCTCCCTGATGAACATCGATTCAAAAATCCTCAATAAAACACTGGCAAACAGATTGCAGAAGACAATCAAAAAGATCATCTGCCCTGACCAAGAGAGATTCATCCCAGGGATGGTTCAACATACACAAATCAATAAATGTAAAACATTATATTAATAGAATTAAGGTAGAAAACCATATGATCATCTCAGTAGATGCAGAAAATAAGTGGTTGAAAAATTCCAAAACCCACTCATGATAAAGACCCTACTGAAATTTGGAATAAATGCTCTTTATCTCAATCTTCTGAAAGTGATCTTTGAAAAACCAAAACCACATTATATTAAATGTGCAAAAATTAAATCATATTAAATGCGCAAGAACTTTGACACTAAATTCAGGACCAACACAATGAGGTCCACTATCACCACTCCTATTCAATATAGTTTTGGAAACATGAGCCACAGTGGCTCAACAAGAGAAAGAAATAAAAAGAGTAAGTTCAGGAAATGAAGAAGGTAAATTGTCATTATTTTCAAATCCATACTGGCTTCTACAGTGGTTGTACTGGTGTACATTTCCAACATACAAATTTAACACCATAATTTCAAGTCCAGATTAAATGATACCAAAATTTGT
This sequence comes from Petromus typicus, assembly GCA_004026965.1. Taxonomy (NCBI): domain Eukaryota; kingdom Metazoa; phylum Chordata; class Mammalia; order Rodentia; family Petromuridae; genus Petromus; species Petromus typicus. Next base: position 13,721 of record PVIR01033852.1, read on the forward strand.
GCTGACTCTTGTTTATTTAACTCAATATTTTAATTTTCTTATTTATATTAATTTTTAACTAATGCATAAAAACTTAAAAAATGTGTGTCATGAGGCCACAGATTTAACTCAGTGGTTCTGGTGTCTTCCTGGAAAGTGCAAGGTTCTGTTTGATCCCTCGTATCACATACCACAATGCTGGGTATAGTGCATACCTACAATCCCAGAACTCAGAAGGGAGAAGCGGAGGATTGCCATGAGTTCAAGGCTACTTACTTTGTATCTGAGCAAGTCTGAACTAAAAAGTAAGAACTTGTCTCAAAAAAAGAAAAAAAAGTGTATGTTATAGTCAAGCTTTCCAAAAGAACAGATTTAATACAAGACACATACATTTATAGGATTATCTTACAATATTCACCCAAAAAGTCAAATGCAGAGGACTGCAAGAGATCCATCTGCATGATAGAGACCAAAGAATCCTGCCAGTGCCTTGGGTCCATGGCAGTGTCCCCCAGAAGTCCAGCCAGAGGCCTAGAGCCCACAGCGATGTCTCAGCAAGTGCACATCAGGAGGCCAAGGGATCCACAATAGAAGACGCAAGTGTCTGTGTGGAAAGGCCCAAGGGCTGGTGCTAGAGACTAAAGAATCTGCACCAAAAGGCTGAAGATCTGTGCCTAACAGCAGAGGGCTCTATAGTCCAGCCAGGAAGTGACACTGAGGACAAGGTGAAGACCAGAACTCCCCAGAGGAGAGCAGTAGCCATCCCAGGCAAGGGCTGCAGCAAGGACCAGCGCTCACTCCAAGGAGATCGGCCAGCTGAGCTTGTCAGGAAAATCAGCTGCAGCACACTTCTCCAGGAAAGTTGGAGGCAGTATGCCCCCCTCCCTCCTTTCTGGCAACAGTCCTCAGGTGCACCTTCCACACTCAGAACCACACTGGGTAGCCCCACTTCAGTTGACCACTATTTATTCCACCACAGTGTACAAATTAGTGAAGTAATATGAGAGGTTTCAATACGTTTGTATATTTTACAATATTTAAGTAAGATTAAACGTGTCTGTCCCCCCACATGTATTATTTCTTTATGATAAAATAATCTAAACTTGTTTCTTCTAGCTTTTGGACTGTCCATCATGACCCCACTGCAGTAGCACACTAGGGTCTCCTACTCCTCTCTGTGACTTCGTCCCCACTCATCAGCCTTTCTCATCCCCTGCCCTCCCACACTCTCCGCAGCCTCTGGTACCCACCAGTCCTCTCCCAGCCTCAATGACATCAGCTTGCTCAGATTCACGTGGATGAGGAAATGTGGCATGTGTCTGTCTTCGCCTGTCTGATTGCACTTCAGATAATTATGGCCACTTGTACTGCGGTTCCTGCCGGTCACAGGATTCCCTTCTTATGGTCAAACATTATCCTGTTGTGGGTACGGACCACACTACCTCACCAGGTGGACTCCAGGGAGTTTCTTTCCTTGGCTGTGTGAATACTGCTGCTTGAACACTGCTGCTAGAGCCCTGCTAAGCCACTAAATTTTCCAGGCTGGGCTCAAACTCACAATCCTCCTGCCTCAGCCTCCTTCCTATACTGCTAGGATCACAGGCGTGCACCGCCATGCCCGGCTTCACTGTGGTTTGACTTGGGTTTCCCTGATGATTTAGTGGTGTTGAGCATTTTTTCATATACTTTTTGGGCATTTATATATTTTCTGTTGCAGAGTGTCAATTTATATGTACTGTCCCTTTTTAGATTCATTTGTTACCCATCTGTTTAAAACACTTTGATCCACGCTGTGTCTACAGAGGTGAATGTACCCTTCTTCCTGCTCTCACAGAATTGATTGTCTGGTCTAGTAAATGCCCCTGGGAATTCAGGAAGCCAGGACACTTCAGCTCACATTCCAAGGGAAGGGTGACCTCCATGCCATGGCCACGAGAAACCTCCAGGACAGACCCTTGATTGCTTTTCACTTATGGGTTCCGGAGCCAGATGGGCAGAATTCAAAATCTGTTTCTGCTGCTTTTGACCTGGGCAGGGCTGGAAGGACCCACGGGTGCCTTTGTGAAGTGCTAACCTCGCTGACCTTCACTGGTCAACTGGGAGACGTCACTGAATGGTTTATTTCCTGTAATCATGCATTTGAAACATATGTTGGGCGATAGCTTACTAACTGAAGCTAGGTTATTATGCCTCATCCTTCACTTTATTGGACATTTCCTTAACCATTTTTCTTTGCCTTTGTTAATAAATTATGTTTAATTATATTTTTTCTTTTGTAAATATTGTTACTTTGATACACTACAACAGAAAATTAGTTCATATTTAATACACATTGGCTGAGCACTGACTTTTCTCATACTTGTATAGGCTGAGACAATTCACATAACAAGGTTTTTGGTTAAGTTTCATGATCTTGTATTGATTTCTTTGCATAGACTCAGTTGTAATTCAAGTAATTGAAGACTGAATCAATGAACACAAGATAAATAACATGAATATTTTCAGTACATTGTAATGGGCACTGCTAATCTCATCATAGCATTTGATATCAGTATTTTGCATTGGGGATGGAGAACTCCCCCAAAAAAGACTTTTGTAATTCTGGCCTACACACTCATTGGCTGCCCAGTGCTGCAGTAGCTATTCGATTTGTTCTCCATTAGAAACTATTCTCTTAATACTTCAAAATAGTAAGCTTGACCAGTACAGTCCTTGGCACAGTCCTTAACCACAGAAAATCACACAGGATCAATCTAAACATCTAGAGTTACAAAAGAATTAGGATTAGTATGTTATGTTTTAAAAATCTTGATCTGCTCCAGTGCCATGAAATCATTCTGTCTCCTGTCTCCGTCCAATGTGACAAAAACATGCCCCCAAAACGGTTCCTGCTGTGAGCAGTAATCTGACCCAAAAGATTCAGTTAATAACTTAATTAACCTTCAGCACAGAAGCCTAATACAAACACAATCTGTGCTACATTTTTCTAGTGCTGCTATACCAAAAAGCCATGATCTGGGGCGTTTAAACCAAAGAAATGTATTCTCGCACGGTTCTGCAAGCTGGAAGTTCTGTAGGCTTGTCTGTGTGTCTGTCTGTGCACACCTCTCCTTGGTGTGCAGACCCCCTTCCCCCTTTAGCCTCATGTGGTTCGGGTATTGTTTTGTGTTCAGACTGTAGAAGTGCACCAGTCAGACTGGATTAGGTGACCCTCAACAACTTGATTTTAATCACCTTTGGTAAAATCCCTGCACTGCCCCAAATACAATCACATTCTGGAGTTCTGGAGTTTATAGCCCCAGGATAAGGATTTGGTAAAGACATATTTCACGTAGAATGCAGTCTGTTTGGAAGTTACTTTTCTTGATCTTTCTTTTTTTTTAAATTTTTTAATCTTTATTGGTACATTACATATATGCATCATGATTGCACTCCATAATGGGGATTTGTACCACTATAAGACACAACTTAATTCTCATTTTTTCCCATAGCCGTACCCACCCTACTGCCCTGCCATATACATAAAATTGTTTGCTTACTTTTTTGTTACAATCTCATCATTTTTCCCCCTTCACCCTCATTTTCTATTTCACAATATATAACATACAATTCTAGGACTCATTTACATCTTTATTTTCTCATACGAGAGAAAAAATGTGATATGTACTTATCTGTGACCTATTTATTTCACTTATGAGGATATCCTCAAGGTATGTCCATTTAAGCAGAAATGATTCAAACTTATCATTTTTTATGGCAGAGTAATACTCCATTCTGTAGAAGAACCACAGCTTTTTTATCCAGTCTCCAGTTGATGGACACTTGGGTTGTTTCCAAGATGTAGCAATCACAAACTGGGCTGCTATAAACATGGGTGCACATATGTCACTGT
>PVIR01033853.1:0-17581 GCA_004026965.1 Petromus typicus
AAAAGTCAAGCTTATAAAACACAAGAGAAAGTAAGATCCAATTTGATATTAAAGGAGATTCAGAAGATGCAATATACATCAATTCATAAATAGTAAAGGAATATTAAAGGAATTAGATTTACTCTCCCTCTTGAAACAACCTGAGAAAGAAATAACGTCCAAGAAATTATGGGCTTCAGCCATTTCACATAAGGCAAAGAAAAACAATCCTTAAGAAGAAAAGAAAGGAAAAAATTCCTTTGGCATTTTGGCTTAGCAGCACAGGGAAAATTCCAGGTTGTGCTACCAAAGAGGAGCAACAAAGAAGTGTTCAGTCTCAGACTGAGAAGAAATGGGAGCTCTGAGCAGTGGAAAGTACCGTGAGCCTGCAAAACTGATAGACAGAAAAGAGAAAGTCATACTTAGAGATAATCCCAGAGTCGTCATTAGGCCCTTTTCACTTATTTCTATTGAGTATTAATCAGCCCCAAAATAGGCAAGCAGGACCCGAGAGGAGTACTGACCACGGTACTCCCACAAAACAGCACCTGTTCCCAGAAGCCATGACTTAGAATCCACTGGTGAAATTACTAAAGAGGTTAATGTTGCTTAGTTATGGAAAAAAACTGACTAAATACAGTTTTTGTCTTATGTAAGGAAGACTGAGGCAATACGAAGCACGCTGTTTTTAAGCAGGGTAGATCCATCTTAGACAAAGCTTAAGAATATAGGATGATAGATCTATTCAGTATACAGTAAGGCAAAAAAAATCCCATTAAATCAGAAATCACTAGCTTTTCAATAAACAGGAAAACAAAACCAATACTGAGGGAAAAAATGTATCAATTTAAAGTGACCCGAAAGGTTATATACAAGATAATTAACAGACAAAGGTATTAAAACAGATGTTATAAATTTGTTCTATACATGCCAGAAGCTAGAAGAATGATTTAGTACATTAAATACCATCAACAGTGCCTTTCCTCTGCCTTCCTATTCATTTTGATCTGAAATCAGATTAACAGAGCAGTAGGAGTAGGACAAGACAAATCCCAAACACTCTACATGCATCTTAAATATGCAAACAAATGTTTTATACAGTTTACATCATCTTCTATAGGATATTTATGAAATAGTCATATAAGGTAAGGTTTAGACAGGAGGAAGGTGGCATGTCCTTTTCTTCCAGTTTAATTATTGTTTCCATAGTCAAAATCAACACTCATTGAAACTCAAATATAATTTTTAAAAGTCTTTAAACTTATTTAAAGTTCACAGTATCATTATGAGATTCGTCCTCCTTCTCTAGATAAGCAAACAGCCTCACAAAAGCTGGAATTCACCCCAGCTAATAAATATTCTGGGTTCATAGACACAGTAGTTTTCTCCAGTATATGCTTTTAACATCTAGTTCAGGAACCCTGTCTCTCAAACTTGATTATTTGCAGAATGAGTCTTATAATGGCTTAGTGTTTGTTTCCTTCCCCTACCAAGTATTTTCAGTAACAACATTTCCCATTAGATGACATGATTTCTGGTTAGAGAAAACATTCCATTGAGATTGGAAGTAGAGTGTATTCCTGAAACAAAAATTTGTATGTGGATAGCAGAGTAGGAATTAGGTGAGATGATGAGTTCGATTTTCTATAAGACCCATAAGATACTATGCAACTCCACCTTGGGTAAATCCTATCGCTTCAAGGCTCTTTAACCCAGGAGATTAAAATCTCCATTCAAATCCTGAATCTATGAAAGCACAACATTGGGGCATAATCTCAGGTAAGGTTCTAGGCATCAACCTGCATCAGCCTTCATTGTGCTCTTCTCAACCACAGCATCCCTGTTCTAGTGGAGTGGTGCATGTTACAGCAAAGGGTTGAAGCTGTAAAGACGGTTAGACACAAAAGATGGAGTGTAGGAGAACATATGAAATAAAATAAAAAGGCAGTTTCCAGAATACAGAAAGAGACTAGGAGAGATAAATATACTGCACATGCTGGTGAATTACCTTCATGATTATCAGACTAATTATAGTGTACACTGCAGTATACTAAAAATTCATCATGACTAAAATTATAGGCTAAACGTAAGAGGGTGACAGGAGGAAATGTATTAGTTAAATGTTAAGCCAGCCAAACAGCAGCATCTTTGGAGTAGAATTAACTTCTTAATGAGAATGCTCCCAGGTCCCTTCAGATGACTAATTGTAGGTGCATGCAGCATCGCATACTGTATATATGTACCACTCCTGCTTTAGAATCAGACATAACTGGCTCAATTCCAAACACCATCATTGGTAAGCATTGCCTTTGAGTGAATTAATTAACCACTCTGAACCCCAGGTTCAACAAAAACTGGTATTTGTGAGACTACAAAATACACAGAAAGGTACTTAGCATAATGACCTGCATATATTAAAAATGAAATAAAGCAAGAGATATCATCATTGTCTTAGGCACTATAAGTAACAGTGTTGGAGTCCATCTTACATAATCATATAGGTATCTACTTTTTTTTTTTTTTTTTGAGACAAGGTCTCCTTTTGTAGTTCAGGCTGGTCCTGAACTCAGCCTCGAACTCAGCAATCCTCCTGCCTCTGTCCCCCAAGTTCTGGGATTACAGGTGTGAGCCACCAGGCCCAGCATTGTGGTATGTGGTACTGATTACTAGTAGACATGAGTCATCACACCCAGCTTTGTTGTATGTGATTACTTGGGATCCAACCCAGGCCCTTGTGCTTGCAAGGTGGGTTCTGGAATCATGGAGCTAACTCCCCGGTCAGGCACAAACTTTTTTGCAATATGGAAAAGGTTGGATGAATAGAAGACACTAAGTTTCAAGGTTTACAAAACTTTACATGCCACTCTATGACACTGGTTCCTTTCATTAGTAGTAAAATCACCTATGAATAGAAACACATAATGTATCAAATGAACTGAAAGTAACAAGACTCAATTAAGAAACAAGGCTGAGTAATTTATAGTTATCAGTTACTAAGTTAACGATTCATTACATTCAAGGTCCTCAGGGGAATTAACCATTTAAAAGTGTGAAATCGCCATAAACTCAGTGAGAGAGAGGGAGAGAATAAAATTAAAGATAAGCGATTACATGATGGTTTTTTCATTTTCGATTGTACACTTCCATCTATTCATTTTTTACACTGTCGGGTTTCTGTTAATTCTGTTCTCAAAAAAGGCAGCCTGAGAGGTTTACTGATTTATTTTCACTCTTAATGTATAGATCTCTGAAGTATTCATACCAACAAAAGACATCCATTTCTTGTAGATTTAACCTTAGTAATTATGGTGATCTCTTTCTAAACAGTGGATACTTCGATGCAGTACTTGTAATATAAGTCAGTGAAAACAGGCATTCACTGTAATTTGAGATCATCTTAAAATAACCCGTAAATGAGACTGAGCTGGAAACTTCACAATATTTATTTTTATTAAAAACAATGGGATATGTTTATTTTTTTAAGAGTTTGAAAAGAACACAAACTTGTGCAAGCACGTGGTGAACACTTACACGAAGTGTGGAAATGGCTGCATTCTCTGGGCCATGATGTAAGAGCCCCCAACGCCGAGTTCCTCCACTTGTAGTCAGGACTCAGAATGTTCTCCTGTCAAGGAGTTGCACAATGCAACTGAAATCTGCTTAAAAGATAAGACCAGTTATCCAGGGATGTAGCTCAGTGGCACAGTACCTATCTGGCAAGTGCAAAGTCCTGAGTTCCATCCCTGATACCAAGGGGAAAAAAAGATAAAACAAGATCAAGAAATTCTATTTGATTTTTGTTGTAGATATGAAAGCTATAGTTTTCTAGTTCAATGACTGGTTGGATTCACAGATCTCCTGGAATACAGCCAAATGAAATTGAAACAGCAGCTTATTGATCTTGAATTCCAACTCCATTGGATCACTGTTATTTAATTACAGTCTCACATTTTGTGATACTGATATTTAAGAGCTAAATTTAATTTTTTATTAATTTTTAAACTTTGTTATTTTTAAAAAAATCTTTAGAAGAGCTAGGACCTCTTATATAAACATCACTCAGGTCTTATAATTTAAAAATTATTATAATTCTCAGAAGTCATTTAAATTTACTCTGCTATCAGTATAGTTTTTGCTCTGAGAATCTCCAGAAAACTGTAGAATAAGGCCTCATAGGTAAAGTTTAAATATTCTTTTACATAACCTTTTGGGGTTTTTTAATTATTAATTTTAGTGATACCAGGCATTGAATTTGGGCCTTTGTGGTTGCAAGGTAGGCGCCATACTACTGAGCCCTGTATAACTTTTTTATTTTAAGACCTTCACTCTTGAAATTTCATGGATAGGTAAGATTTTTGAAAAACATACAAGGCATGTAATTGTTGTGTACTGCAAATATGTACAATAAAAAATAAATAAAACATTATTACCGTCAAAAGTAAGTTTAAAAATCTGCATTGAACTATAGAATGTTTAATTTACTTTATTTCATGTATGTATCTATTGTGATGTTGAGGATTATACCCTGAGCTTATGCATGCTAGGCAAGTACTGTGCCACCGAGCTATACCATCAGGCCTGGAGTTTATTGTGAAGGCTGACTGGTTAACAACTAAACTTCATGAAGCCAAGAATCTGCTTGACTTGCTCACTGGTATGCCTCAGCCTTTTCCTGGAACACTGACTAATGCAGAACAAAAGCTTCCTAAATATCTCTTCGATGAAGGAATGGATTCTGCAAGTACAATTTAAAACATGATGACTCTGATTTATTTAGTCATTAAACCACAAATGGCAAATATGTTTTAGCAAAGTAGTATAATTAATATTGTATATATCTATGCACATTTTCCTGTTTGGTCTTAACTCCCAGTAGCTAACGGTGAATTGTCTTGTGTTTACTGACTGAACTGAGGCAACATCTGATGCAGCACTGATTCTTTTTGGTTGAAAAAGGCCCCAGGGTGGCCAGACAGGTCTCAGAGAAGAGTTTTGATGATGTGATTCTGCTTTTCTTTATTTATTTTTTCCTATTTATCTATCTTGGGCTGCATTATTGATAGAAAAGACTTGAACTTGCCTAGAATCTCCTGTTTACAATGAACTTCACCTATAATTGATCAGTTGATTTATTGAATAGTTGGTAGGATGGTGTTCATGTCTATTCTTTTCTCCATCTTGCAGAAGTTAGTTTATTTAAATTGAGAAAACTAACTTGTTTAAAGGATTTATGAGGGAAAGAGATTCCTTCATAAAATCGCTAATTTCTAATTTATATATATGTAAAAAGGAACAAGGGTTTTTTAAAAAACTCTCTATAAGACTTTGTTGGAGGCTAAATATTCCTGGATAAGGCAAATGCATTTTAAAATTATTTTTCCTCCTCTTATCATCCTAAACCAGAATGACATGACTATGGTTTTTCAAAATATAACCTTTTAACTGCAACATAAAGGGCAAAGCAGAGGGCAATTTCTTGCAGTATAAAATTATTGTGTGGTATAATAACAAGTTCTGTAGGGATTGGAGACTTGTAGACAAATTGGACTTTCTAAAGAAGTAAGAATGCACTGAAAAAAAAGTGTCCCATTTTTGAGAAAAAAGAAAAGAATGACTATATCCAGCAGTTGATCCCAGGCTCCATTAGGAGAGCAAAGTGACAGGCAAGCCTCTCTGTGGCTCACAGTGCAGACAAAGACCCTGCAGGGGGTTTGTAGAGCTCAGAAGTGTCAGAGAACAAAACAATGCTAAAGATGTGGCTGGGAAGTCAATTATGATTGCCAGAGTTATCAAAATCAGTAATAAAATTAAATCAAGTAAAACAAAATATGTATAATATTCAATTATAATTAACTAGCAGTTTGTCATGCTCTTATAAGAAGACATGCACCTCAAACATTTGTAAACAGAAGTGTTTATTTTTCTAGCAATTATATTGAAGGAAAGTATGTTGAGAAGACAATGAGAGTTTATTTTAAACTGTTCTATTGATTTTTGTTTTATCTTGGTTTGCTAGTTTTTATTTTAATAAAGTCCTTACAAGTAAAAAAATCAGAAATATTCAATCATAAAACAATCCAGAACCAATTACTCCAACTTTAGATTATGATATATAAGGACAGGGGTGTTGGGTAGCAGGATAGTGCTTGCCCAGCAAGTGTGAGGCCTGGTTTTCAATCCCCAGCACAAAATCATAAGAGCAAACCAGAGCAGATTACTTCTACTTCTTGCTAACCTTCTCTGAAAGCTAGTTAGCATCTCAATTTTATGAGGTCTGACCTTCCATTATCTTTTCAAAAACTGTGTGCAATTTGGGAGTTTTGGAAGAAAATGCAAAAAGAAATTTTAGTATGCAGGATGTGTATGAATAAATGTTCTTGACATGAATACTAATGAAAGACAGAAAAGATGGAGAAAATGGAAACACTTCCTAGAAACTTACTTGAGTGCAAACACATGGCCCTGGGGTCTCCAATAATCTGAGTGGAGGAAGTGTGTGTAAACTGGTATAGAAAATAACTGAGAGGTCTGCTTTATGGTTGAATTTGATTTACTTGTACCTAAGTCCGGAAGAGAATAGGAAAAGAAAGATACAGTGCTCAGTTTATTCTCAAGACAGTTTTTAACCTAACCAAATCTTGTCTTTACTGATGCTATTCAATCCCAGCCACCAGTAATCCAAACTCAGAACATTACATCAGACCAGGATGGTCTCTTTGTTTGCGCTCCTGCTTCTCTGGTATTTGTCATCCACAGAATAAATCTTTTAAAATATAAATCAGAAAATATACTTCCATCCCCTCCAGAAGCATCTTGTCTCTATTGAAATAAATGTAAATCCTTAACGTTTGACACTTGCTTATATTTCAGGCCTCATTTCCAAAGCCACACGCCTCTTCATGCTTACAACAGGTAAACTTCATTTTCAGCTCTATCCTAACTTTCTTTACTGCGCTTTGGAATCAGCTTCATGGCGGTCTGGAAGTACTACCAGAAGTAGTTTTACCTTTGACTGCCAGCAGAAATCATAAATTAATGCTTTCTATATCCTATCAGCAGAAGTTGTTTCTTTTCTTCACATCCTATTCTTCCTCCACCAAGAAAGAACAAACATAATGGAAATGTCTAGCATACTATTAAAAATGTCCAGCATACTGTTAACATTTAGTGAGCACTCAATTTATACCTCTTTAACAAATATTTAATTCTAACGTAGAAGCTTTGTAATTATAAATTTTCATCAGTTCTGTAGGAATACTCATTTATACCTTTGAGTGAAGAAGACATATTGTGAAAGCAAACTTTATCCAAGACAAAGTCACGCATATTTTATTTCAAGTTAAGATTAATGAAAAGTCTGGGGTTTGAAAAACAATTATTCTATGGGTTAACATCAAACCTGGTGTAATGTTAAGAAATTCATATATCTACACACCTAAAGTTTTGATTTTGTCCTTTCTCATCATATTGTCTAAAGGTCTCAGGAGTAAAATTCTGAAAATTTAGGAGAAACGTCTGAAAATAACCCTCACGTATGGTTTGCTTTGCTACCCCAAGATTTTCATTTTCAGTATTATTATTAATTTTCCAAATGTCATGCGATTTCTTCCTAAAACACTAACACTTTTGTAATCGCCCACCGGCAAGTTGCTCACCTCTTGCTGCCCTGCTACTGACAAGGAAATCATCACTGTATGGAGATTATTGCAGAGTTTAATTTGAGGGGCAAAAGAAGAAACTGAAAACCACATGCCTTCACAGACATGATGCTAATGGTCCCCTCTAACATATGGCCCTCCATGGACACCCACAGCCCAAAGACAGATTCAGAGGAAAACAGAGTCTTTCTGGGGCCACTGCTTTGTATTTAATGACTTTAGTGCATGGACATTTAGATAGTAGAGCCCAACATGCTGATAGTAATGATAAGGTAAAACAAACTCAAAGAAGACTGTTTGTGGGGTTCAGTATGTAAGAATTATAGATTTAGCCTTGAGTGTTCTCAAGATGAAAGTATGTTAAAGAGTCAAAGACACAAGTGCTAACTGTATTAGGTTTTTTTTGTGGGTGTTTTTTTTTGTGTGTGTGTGTGTGTGTGTGTGTGTGTGTGTGTGTGTGTGTGTTTTTAAGGTTTTTTGAGACAGGGTCTCGCTTTGTGGTTCAGGCTGGCCCTGAGCTCAGCCTCCAACTCACAGCACAGCAACCCTCCTGCCTCTGCCTCCCGAGTGCTGGGATTACAGGCGTGAGCCACCACGCCCGGCACTGTGGTATGTGGTATTGGTTGCTGCTCGGTGTGAGTCTCCACGCCCAGTATAGGTATGTGGTTACCGGGGATTGAACCCGGGTCCTTGCACTTGCAAGACAGGTGCCAGAACCACTGAGCTATATCCCTGGCCCCTGACTGTATTAGTTTTTATTGGCTGTTTCATTCATCATGAGCTCTGAAAATTTATTGTGGAGTTTTGAAAATTTATTTAAATTTTTAAAGGTCTGTGAACAAAACCATGATCTGTTGGATATATTTAAGATATTTTTATCAGTTTCATAAAAACATATTGTGCATGATCATAAAAATCAACATAAAGCATTTGCTCTACAGAGCTCAATATCAGATATAGTATCTGATGTATTCAATGCTATAAATTTTAATATTTGAAAAAACATGACTGGATTATTTATATGACTGCAAGAGTGTCCAGTTGTTAAACCAATATAATAAAAAACTACCAGGGACCAGGAATTTAGCTCCAGGTTTCTGGCACCTGTTTTTCAAACTCAAAGGCCTGGGTTTGATCCCCAGTAACCACATACAATGATACTGAGCATGGTGACTCACATCTATCAGCAATCAGTACCACATACCACAGTGCTGGGCCTGATGGCTCACGCCTCTAATCCTAGCACTTGGGAGGCAGAGGCAGGAGGATTGCTGTGAGTTCGAGGATGAATTTAGGGCCAGCCTAAACTATAAAGAGAGACCCTATCTCAAAATAAAACAAAACAAAAAATAAAAAAACATAAAACAAAAAAAAACCAGGCATTTTAAAATATCAGTGAAGAATAATAAATAGAACATATCATTTGGGGAATAAAAAAAAGTATGAGCAACATTTTTCCTAATGTGGATGACATTACTGCAGATCAAGTAAGAAAGACCACATATTCTATTTTTTAGTTATGTTAAGTATATAACATGTTAATACAATTGCCAAATACCAGAATTTTGAAGTCTCATGAAAATTCTTCCTTTGTGATTAATAACATGACTAAACTTTCTATAGAAATATCTCAGATTTCTATGTGAAGTTATAGATCTAGCTGGCATCTATTTTTTTTTCCATAGACTAATTTGCAAATTTCCTTTTTCTTTTCTTCAAATTAGTAACAACCAACCTAAAGCAGGGTAGCATTTAGGCAAGCTTCAGCTGAAGTTGCACATCTTAATTGAACACACATCTCATACCAAGGCAATGGAAAATAACTAGGGAAGATAATTCCTGAAGTCTCTTAAAAAAGCAATGGAGAGTATGTGGGGAAAGAATAGTCAACATTCAGCAAAGCTCCACAAAACCTTCATTAAGCATTTTTCCCCTGAAGGGATATTCATCATAGCACTGATCCAGCCTCCATACTCTTTTTCTGAGCTTTCTAAATCAGCACCTGGCTCCTGCCACACTCTTCCCAATTTCCAGGACTGGAATTTTTAAAAATAATTATGCAATGACCTTTCTTACAAAGATGGTTTTAACTTTCTCATTTGACTCCTTAAACTCTATACCTTCACTCTTTAGGAAGCTGAGAAACCTCAGTGATACTAAACCAGGAAACTCAGCATCTTCTTTTGCAGACAGGGCAGAAAAGGTTGTATTTACTCTTTGTCTCACTTTGACTGCACAAGCTATGTTTTTTGTCTCCTCACCTTGGAAATGTAGATTCAGATGCTACTTAAGTAAGGGTTCTAATCTTTTTTTTTTTTTTTTTTGAGACAGGGTCTCACTTTTGTAGGTCAACCTGGCCCTGAGCTCAGCCTTGAACTCACAGCAGTCCTCCTGCCTCTGCCTCCCAAGTGCTGGGATTACAGGTGTGAGCCAACACATCTGGCACTGTGGTATGTGGTTCTGATTGCTGGTAGGTGTGAGTCTCCACACCCCGTATTGCTGTATGTGGTTACCGGGGATTGAACCTGGGTCCTTGAACTTGCAAGGCAGGTGCTGGAACCACTGAGCTAAATCCCTGGCCCAAATGTTCTAATCTTTATGGCACAGTTTCCTAATTCTTTCAACTTTATCTCTTAATGACTGCTGTCATTTATAAAATAAGTAGCAGCTAATACAAACTTAAACAAAGCTTACTCTATTTAATTCATTCTCAATGTCCTTTGTGTTCTTCATATCAGAGGCCTCATTTCACTTTAATTTTCAGTCTTATAATGATGTTAATAAAAGTGAATCATGAGATAAACCATTACAATATAAGACTAATTATTCTGATTTAATTTTCAAATCTACTTTTTGGGAATTTTTATGGGTTTTCTGATGAAAAAGTGGGACATTATGTCCCTATTGTCTTCTCCTCTTGTACAGGTTAGAAGTTGCTTCTATAACAAGTCATGTGCCCCAAGGTAAAGCAGTGAAAAGACTGGACAAGCCAATATTCTCATGAGGATGGCTGTACTGCTTCCTTCAACAGAACTCATTCAGTGTTTACTGCACGACCATCTCTTTGTGCCTTGTCTTATTCGATGACTGTGCGTCTTCACCAGTCACGTGCTAGAACCAGTAGTTACCTTTCCAAGACTTTGGTGAAGCAATTGTGAACCCCTGGAAACTTGAGATAGCACTGTAGGCATATCTGTATCGTGTAATCAGTATATGGAACAAATCAGGAGTTTCATCTTCTAGCTTAGATTTGTCAGTATATCCTTGATTCAGTCCTCAAATTGAGGAGGGGCCAACAGATTCGATTCAGTCCAACATCATCTCATCTTGTCAATAGTAAGATAAAGGATTCCTGCTTTCCACTCTGATACCAATCATTATTGGTGAAAACTACATTGACATCATTTAAAAATCATATATGCTGATGGAATTTTCATATTCCATTTCCACCTAAAATAAACATACTGGATCTCAAACTACATGATAACTCTTAGACAAAATAATATAACTGCCTTCTGTTGTTAAATATTTCTCTTTTTATGTGTCCTAAAAGTAACTTTCTTTTGTGTACCTTATTTTGACTGGGAAAGCATTTATCATAATGCTGCCACCAAAATGATGAACTTGTACCTGAACTTGTACAAAGCAGTGAGTTTTATTCTGTTGATTGTGGCTAATTCTTGAACTACCTTTGCTCTTGATCAAAATGGTCAATCCTCCATGCATTAGGCACAGATTAACCTCCCCTTCTGCCATTTCCTGTCCTTTCACCAGAAGACTGAAACTTTGATTGTCCTCTTTCTCTCTTGTTACCCTCATTTAGAGAGGAATATCTGGAGGAGAAGGTAATGTGTCCAAAGAGAGAATGGTGGAAAAGGGGGAAAAAAAAGAGAGGTCCCCTTACATCTGCTACACGCTGCGGTGCCTAGGTCACCTCCCCTCTCCCTACTCTACTCCCACACGTTGTAGTCCTTCTGAGAACTGTGCTAACAATTGTGCTTTAAGGAAGACACAAGAAGAAGAGTGTCCCACGGTGGATCAGAACTGCTTGAAAAGCTAAGTTTCTGCCATTTTATTTCAGAGATGTCAATGTGTCATGTTGGAAACACTGTGAGAGTTTAGTTTCTCGGGTCACAGAACCTATAGTTAGATTTATTAGTTTTAAGAAACTAATGAACTAGACAGAGTCAGTTGGCCAAGAAACTTAGCCACCACTTATATTTCTGGTAAAAACAATTTGTTTAAACAGATGTATGTTTAAACAGTGAGGTGTGACACTGCCTCAAAACATTAGAAAAAAAGTAGTTATTACAAAAAGATATAAAATCTTTGTATGTTTATTATATGTCCTTGGATGATTATATGGACATGTTATAGAATATCAGAATCACTGTTTCCTTCATTCTTCATTTTGTAACACACACACACACACACACACACACACACACACACACACACACATACACACACGCCCTGTTAATTAATTTCATTGTATTATTTCACTTCCCACTCTGCCAGGAGCGGATCTTCCTTCAAAAAGTAAAAGGTTTTCATTGTTCAGCTGTAAACATTCTAAGGGCACAGACTAAGTTATTTAATTCTGGTGTCTACAATGATCAGTATGCTTAACAATATATTTTATTGGATGAATGAGTACAGAAAGGAAAATAGAGAAAGAAGAAAAAAGAAGGAAGGTAAGGAGATAAAAGAAAGGGGACATGGAAATGGAGAAAAAAGGAAGAAAAGAGGAAAGAACAAAGAAAGAAAAAGGAAAATGGGAGGAAAGAACAAATACAGCACTGAAAGACACATAGGCTTTGCAATTCTTCATTTAAAAAACAGAACTTTTAGCTTGAGCGTCTTTTCCACTGATCACATGAAACATAAACTTTTCAACAATCTGAAATTCTACCCAGGCCCACTGAAATCTTTATTGTCTCAAGTGAATTATATAACCTAAAAACAGTAAAGAGAAAAGAGAGAGTAGGGGTAAGGAAACAAGGGAAAGAGAAATTTTGATGGTAAAAAAAGGAAGTAAAGTTTATGTATATAAGAGGTGGAAGGATTGTAGGGTGGGCAGGGGATGGGAACAAATGAGAATTAAGTCTTATCATGTGTGACTTAATTCACTGGTATAAACCCTCAATGCTTATCATGATCATGTGTATATAAAATGCACCAATGAAATTAATTTTTTAAAAAATAGCTGTTGAGCACGCAAAAGCCTATTTCCAGGTCCCAGGAATGTGACAGTGAACCGGGCAAACCCTCAGCTGCCAATGAACCTGAGTTCTGCTGGGAGGACGTTTTACACACCCCAGGGTGGCTGGGGAAGCATCTTCCAGATGACATTTAAGGAAATACTCCAGCAAAATCAGTAGTGTACCTGTCAGGGATTCTTATTTAAAGTATTTTCTTAAATTCTTCTAAGGAAAAAAATGACTCTCAGGAAAGAATAAGATAAAAAACATTTTTAAAAATGTCATAGATTTGTTCTTCAGATATATTTATAAAAACTGCATGAACCATTTTATTCCACCAAGAAGCAATTTGATTTGCTTCAGATAAATACATGTCCAGTAACAAGGCCACTTCTAAAGCAAAGATTATCTTCAAAACTATTGAAAAAGGAGGAATACAAGTCCCTAGACTTTCAACTATGTTTCTATGACTAAAATGAGGACATAAAAATAGCTCAAGCTCTAAAATTATATTGTATGAAATTATGGATGCATAAGAATCACTTTCCTCTGAGCTTTGATAATTACATTTTTAAATAGAGTACTGACATGCTGTAATTATAATATTAAAATACTAAGATAATCAAAAGCTCTAAAGGGCTACCCTGGCTTTCTGAAAGATTTTGTAAATGTCATTAAAACTTTTACTGTTATTTCAATTACATCACAGGAAGATGATTGCTTGTATGTTTCCGTTTATATCTAACTGACAATCTTTTTGACACAGATAAGAGTACTGTTATTGTATCTACCTAATAACATTGTCTTCAATAATTCTTATTTTATGCGGTGCTCCAAATTTTTCCTTCTAGTAGATTAAAACTTCTTTCACTTTTACACCTCCCCCCTCACTTCAGAATTCTTTGTCCTCTTTTCACAAACCAAACAACTCTCCCATTTTATCTGTTTGTGTCACTCTCTTCTTATTTATCTCTGGGATACTGTTTTAGCAAATATCTGTTTTTCATGCATTTGTGGCCCCTTCTTTTACATTAGATCTTTCTTTCGACTTACATATCTCAGTTTATCTTTATCTTTAATTAAAGACAAGATGAAAATATAACATCTCTAAGGATCCTGCTGCATCTGCAGCTACTGTTATGTTTCATGCCATCATGCCATGATTTTGTATCATTATTCACTCTCATTTTAGCCTAGTTTCCTATTTCCTGTGTTCCACTAGCTGTCACATTATGGAGGAGAGCTATGGGTCACTGAGTGTCTCTCAGTCTCCTTGTGGCCACGTACTGCTTAGAATTTGCAGTTTTGGCACCAAGGGTCCCTTGTTCTTGAACTCTCCTTCTGTAAGAACAAGCAAACAATTGTCTTTTCTTATTTTACTTTTCCATCTTCTTTACTTGCTTTTTTCTTCAGTCATGAACTCCATCTCTTTGGTTAGCATAACTTTCTCCAAATTTCCAATCTCACCTTCTCGTCTATCTCTAGTTTGAGTCTACTCACTATTTCACTGTTGGTCATACTGCAGCACAAGTGCAATGCTGCATAAAAAGAATAGCATAATTACTGTGTCAAGGAGAAAAGTGTATTTTCCTCTTATATTACTTAAATGAGGCTGAGATCAATCAGGCTTGTGAAGTGGAAACATTTCCCAAGGTATACAAAGAAAGAATGATTCCTGCCAGCTGACCAAATAATTTATTTAAAAAATCTAAGCCATAAATTTCTCAGTAATGATACTCGTCTACCCAGTCGTTTTTCTTTGCTTGCCTTCAGACTTGCCTTTTTTAAACTTTTCATGAGGAAAAACACAAGCAGGTACCCCAAAGTTTAAAAAGACTTTCCTCTTCCTCTCCCTTTCTCTCCTAAATACTGCTGTCTATCTTATTTAATGATCCCTTCTACTTGAATCAGTCAGCAATTTTTGGAGGCATCTAGGACTTGCTTTTCTGTATTTATTCTACCTCATAAGTTACCTAGTACTATGAGATATTCCACCCAAATATTTCTTGCATCCTTTCAAATCATACCATCAGTCCATTTGTTAATTATCTTACTTATTCCTCTTTGAGAGCCACACGGGTCACCACCGCTGAGGCTGCCCAGAGTTCAGTGAAGAACTAATAGAGTAGAAGCTTGACTCTCAGAGCATAACATTGATAATAACCAAGTGAACAGACACAGATATCACAGAATTTTATGTATGGACACATTATAGGCAGGAACATCACTTTTTCTGTGGTAGGTTGACTGGAGGAAGCAGATGGGAAAGTTCAGAAGGGGATCATCAGTTGAGTGACTGTCACTTAATTCACAATTTCTTGGCCAGTTTCTTCAGGCCCCTATATGTGTAGCATTAAGTCCAAAGGAATCAGATATTCTTGAGTGTCTACGCCAACACTAAGTCAGTCTTGATGCTAAACTCCTATGATTTGCATAAAGAGTTATACAAAGAGTGTTGCATGAATGAGTAGATATATATGAAAAAATTTTTAACACCAGGAAAAAAGTACATATTGGCTAACTGCAACTTTCAAATACTAATATATATGTACCTATGAATACATATTTATTGCAAAGTTATTGTATAAATCTTTATTCTCAGTACTTTATGTAAATTCTTCATTCTAAAATTAAAAATCTTCAGCACAAGTACAAGCAAATTAATTTCTTGGAATGTTAAAATCTTATACACTTAACTATTTTTTGTTGTCATTAAATCTTACATGTTTAGTGTCTTTTGAAGACTCTGGCTAAAATATAAAACCTTTGTCCCTCACATAATTTGGAGTGCAAAAGACAGAAAGGAAAATAATTCACTTTTGATATATTGCCCTTACTTCTAATCTTGTTTCTTTCCTCACTGCAGTTGAGTTTCATCTCAACAAGTGATATTTCCCATTTTTTTCTCTGCGTTAGCTGCGTTTCTGTATTTGATTTCTTAGACCTATCCCTTTCTGCCATCTATGTAATCTTTACACTCTATCCATTCTTGATTTAAATGTACACTTACTAAAAATAGTTTCAATCAGATCTCTATCAACTTTGAAGCTGTTTTCTCCTAACATGATTCTGCTGCTAGTATCAGTCTTTTCACTCCAGTATCTTGATACCTGATTGTATACACTTGTCTTAACCTTTTAAATAGTATCACACAGATTTTAAAGAAAACAAAAGAATAGAGACTTGGGAAAAAAAAATCCAAATTTAGAATTGAACCTCCACAGCCTCCTACTTGCCCATTCCCGTTGTGGAGTCTGTCTTTCATTCATCCAATACCTTTATTTCTGTGTTAATTATTCAAGTTACTTATGTCGGTTCTAGATCTCCCCATGTTTTCTTTTGCATTTTCCATGTGTCCTTGATGTCCTTGTGTCTTCTTCCCTCCTAAGCTGCAGTTGAGGATTTATGCATTTTTTAAAATTTTACCTCAATTCTAATCCCAATAATAGTGAAAAAAAATTTTCTTACCTACATTACACCCAAGCCAGTCAGGCTTTTTAATCAATACGAAGCAGAATCAATCTGATTTTTTGGCTGGTGTTAGAACAATCGCCTGTAGAGGTTATAATTTTTCAAGAAGTTCTGAGAAATTTTAGTGAGAAAACAAATGAGTACTAGTACCAGAATCTTAGAAAGCATCATGAAACCTATGCTGTCTGTCATACTCATCAAAGAGGGAGCTCTGATATTTCAAATGCCTTTCATGGTGTGATTTATACACATATGTATAAATAAAATTTGCCTCTTTTCTGTAAGTTAAATATTAGAAAATTCCTCCCCATTTCACTTTTCTCCCTTCTCCACAATATGTTATTTTAAAATGCACTATAGGATCTTTAATGAGAAAGAATATGCTGCATATCTACAAATATGGTGGTAGAAAAGGGAGTTCTTGGCACGTTGGCTACAAAATGGACATTTGATCCAAGTTTTTGTTATTATTTGTGTATATGAAAGTGTCAAACTTATATAAAATGCATTGTCAGAAAAGATCTGATCTCTAACAACCTAATCATAAAGAGATGCAAAGTATTCATAAAAAAATTCTACTTATCTGTGGAAAATACTATCAGTGGGTTTAATATCCAGAACGTTTAAGAGCTTTAAGAATATTAAGAGTAAAATCAAAGAAGAGATTAGTACCAGTTGAGTGTAGCTTATCCTGTAGTTTTTGCCTAAAGCCCAGAACAATTATAACTTAAGCCATTTGATCATTCTCCTTTTAAAATTCTCCCAGCAAGGAGTGCCTTGTCTTCACTCAGGCAGTGGCCTTAGCCCCAGGGTCTGACAAGAGGTCTCCTCCCAGGGACCTGCATTACAGCTCACTCCAGACTGCCGCCTCCTGTATGAGGTCTGGATGTGGAAGTATCCTTGTGATTATTTGCAATTTCTGTGATTATTTCTGGCTGATTAGCTCACCTGAAGTTGGAAAATCCAATCTAAGTATGTTTCAAAACTGCCTTACCTGACCACCCGAAATGCTCTACCCATCTGTTTGATAAAAAATATTAGTGAAAAATATTTTTCTCTGGCTATCTGGGAGAGCAGATATTACTCCAGTAGCTAGATTCACAGCCATAAATTGTTAATATGGCAATTATCATAAGAAATTGCTTAGGCCAAGTCTTTATTATACAAATGGGACAATCAAGGCCTATAGCACTAAAATAGTTCATGCTCTGCCATACAGTAAATTGGCATGTTCAAGAACATTACTGTTCAGAAATGTTTGCATTGGATCAC
>PVIR01033854.1:0-17468 GCA_004026965.1 Petromus typicus
AAAAAAAAAAAAAAAAAAAAAAAAAAAAAAAGAATTCTACAACTTGAGCCACCAGGAAAAAAATCAGTCTTTGAGGCTTTGTTTGGCTGACAATTCCACATTCCTTACTGTCCTCCCTCTCTACCACCATGAGCCAATGATGCCCAACCTGAACCAGAAATAACCCCCTGCAATGAGCCAAGGCAGCCCAGAAATCCAGTATATCTCCCTTTGAGGACTTAGAAATAGACTTTCCTGAAGTAATATCCTGCCAGTTAAATAAATACCTGTTGTTTTTTGTCTGCACATACTCAGGTTGAATGGAACCCATACCTGGCTGGACTGAGGAACACACAAACCTGTCAGGCTCTTCTTGCAAAAAGTCATCCCTGAATATGGACAGCTCCTAACTTCAAGAAGTGATAACAGGCCAGCCTTTGTAACCAGTATGGTGCAAACCCTCCATGATCTGCTAAAGATCAGATGGAACCTTCATAGAGCTTACAGGTCCCACAGCTCAGGGAAAGTAACACACATGGCTCAAACTCTGAAAGGCACCCTAGCCAGGTTATTTCAGGAAACCCAAGAGGCCTGGATTGACACGTTATGCCTTAGCCTGACTTAGGGCCCTGTGCATCCCAGATCATCAGATTACTCACCTTCTGGGGCTATGTTTTCAAGACCTCCACCCATAATAAGGGCATTTAAAGGGGACATCAGACAGTTGGAGGACAGTATGAACTGAGTCGTATACTCACAATGGGTGGATTTTTGGAATATAAAGTTCTATTTCAATAAAGCTATTTTAAGAAAACATGGAGTGGGGCCAGGGATTTAGCCCAGTGGTTCTTGCATCTGCCTTGCAAGTGCAAGGTCCTGAGTTCTATCCCTGGTAACCACATACCACAGTGCAGGGCGCCGTGACTCATGCCTGTAATCCCAGCACTCAGGAGGCAGACAGGAGGACTGCTGTGAGTTCGAGGTTCACCTTGGTGACATAGTGAGCTCAGGGCCAGCCTGAACTACAAAGTGAGACTCTCTCCAAAAAAAAAGGAGTATTGTGAAATAGTAAGAAAAGATTCAAAGGGGAAAAGGAGTAGGGGTAAGTAAAAAAGGGAAAGAAAAAATGTGATAGTAAAAAAAGGAAACAAAGCTTGTATATACAGGGGGTGAGGATTATAGGGAGGGCAGGGGAATGGGAAAAAAGAGAATTAATTTGTGTCATGTACTGGTACAAATTCCCAATGTCAACAGTGATCATGATGTGTATATAAAATGTACCAATAAAATCAACTTTGCAACACATGACAGAAGAAATAAAGAGGTGGAAATAAAGCAAGTTGGCAATATGTTCATCATAATGATTGAAGGTGGATGGTTAGTTAGTATTGGGGTTTTATTATGCTATTCTGTTTTTAGTGTATGTTTCAAATTCTTTGCAGTAAAAATTTTTTAAATAATAATGAAAGATGCAATTTAAATTTTTTATAAAGATATTCTGAGCTGGGCACAGTGGTGCATACCTATCATCCCAGCACCCTCAGAGACTGAGGTAGGAGGATCACAAGCTCAGTTCCCAACTGGGCAACTTAGTGAGATCCTGTCTCAAAATAAAAAGTAAAAAGGGCTCAGTATGAAGGCCCTGGGATCAATCCCCACCTCTGGGGGCAGGGGGAAGACATATACTAAGTGCTCAATATAATTTAATATGTTTATTAGGCCTATATTTAACTTTCAAGCCATTTCATTAAATTAATATTCAGCAGAAAGCTGACCAAGGAAATGCCCTGATGGATGTTTTAGTGAAATATGTATTTAGAAACTGTGTCCAGCAATTTCAACAGTCCCCAAAATTCAAAATCCTACTGTTAAGAAATCATAAGGCTAAAAAGTCTCCAAAGGATCTGTGCTTTTGAAAGGGTCTCACATAGTAAAGGGATCTTCTCCTTTTTAAATATTCAGAATAACAGAGGGGAGAGTCAGTCAAAGTCCTTCTGGTGTTTTAAAGGTCAACAGTATCCTCTGGCTGGGCTGAGGAGCACCTTCCCCTAATCTTCTGGCAGCAGAGTCAGACAAAATGGACTAAGAACCCAGAATCAAGTCAGGAATCCAGTGTATGTCCGGCACTTAACAAAAAAAGGACTCATGAAGGAAAATCATAGATTGATTAAATATATGTAATAGTAGAGGGTTTTTGTTATTTTATGTGAGCTTTTATTTTTGCCCCATTTATTTGTTTGCTTCTTTGTCATGCAGTAGTGGGAACTGAAGCCAGGAGCACTGAGAAACATCCCCAGCTCCTTTTTTTTTGTCTGCTCTAGTTTCTCACAACATTGAACATGTACTGCCCTTCACAGCTCACTTTATGGTGGGAAGCAGGGCAGTCCTGGGGTCCCATGGACTCCTGCAGTGAACAGCTGCCCTCTACTCTATGGAGTCTGCTCCAGCCTGCGTGAAGGCCAAGTGAAAACTGTCACCCTTCTACTTTGCCAGGAGAATAACTCATTTGATTCCTCTGAGTTGCATCTCATCACCTGAAGTTGTCCCCATATACTCTCAGATCATAATGTCTTGAAACTAGAGCTTAAGAGCAAAAAATCCCAAGACTTTCACAAAGACATGGAAATTGAACAATACACTACTGACTAACCAATGGGTCACAGATGAAATTAAACAGTTTCTACAATTGAATAATAACCCCAGTACAACATACAGGAACTTATGGGATACAATGAAAGCAGTTCTATGAGGGAAATTCATGGCAGTGAATGCCTATATCAGGAAAACAGAGCAAGCTCAAACTAACAATCTAATGCTGAACCTTAAGCTACTAGAAAAAGGGAGCAAAGCAAACCAAGAGCTCATACTAGGGAGGAAATCATAAGGATCAGAGCAGAAATTAATGCAATGGAGACTAAGAGAATGAAACAGAAGATCAACAGATCAAAGAGTTGGTTTTTTGAAAGGATAAATAAAACTGGCAGACCCTTAGCCAACCTTCTCAAACAAAGGAAAGAAAAGGCTCAAATCCACACTATTAGAAATAAAATAGGGGAAATCACCACTGACCCAGTGGAAATGCAGAGAATAATAAGCACATACTTTAAAAATTTGTATTCCAAAAAAATGGAACATGTAGAAGAAATGGATAAATTCTTTTTATTTATCTTGTTTGCTTGTTTTTTTTGAGAGAGAGATACAGTCTTTCTAAGTGGCTCAGAATGGACTCAAACTGATCTGATCTGAGCCTGCCTCAGCCTCCTAGTGGCAGCAATTGTATGTGTGAATCTCACATCCAATGGGAGAATTTTTTAAAGAGACTTTCAGATATTGCAATATTGCAACAATCTACACAAACAGTCCCTACAAGCAAAGTTCTTTTGCCAATCTGCTTGGGTATGTTGTATGAGAAAAAAATAAGCCAATGTTACTTAAAGACACTGAGAGTTAGAAGCTGATTATTAGCAAGATATGAAATTTCCACTTAAAGTCAATAATTTTTTACACATTGGTGTGTGTGTGTGTGTGTGTGTGTGTGTGTGTCCCTTTGTAGTTCAAGCTGGCCCTGAACTCAGCCTTGAACTCACAGAAATCCTCCTGCCTCTGCCTCCCGCCTGCTGAAATTACAGACATGAGCCACCACGCCCAGCACTGTGGTGTGTGGTTCTGATTGCTGGTGAGCATGAGCCTTCATGCCCAGCATTGTTGTATGTGGTTACCGGGGAATGCACATGGGCCCTTTCACTGGCAAGGCAAGTGCCAAAACCACTGAGCTAAATCCCCAGCCCTATACAATGTTTCGGTTAGTAAATTACGGTATTTTCAAGAGAGCCAGCATCCTTACTATAAAAAACTACAGGAAGTTCTCTTTAATAAATTCCTTGAAGACAAGTTGACCACATCCATGCAGTTTAGAAAGGAGAATTTTATCCTTCAAAATTCCAAAGAGGAGGTTTTGGTATCGGGTGCCAGACTGACATCAGAAGACAAAGAGGAGGAAACTATCCTGATCCACCTTGAGTTGGACTTGTCCAACCGTGAAACTTCCTCTCCAAGTGAGAGCTGGTAAACTTTGCAAAATCAGAGCAAGTTGTTCTTTCAGTTTCCTTTAATCCAATTTAAAGCAAAAGAGAGTTAACCATATGTAATCAGTCCCAAAATTAAATTTATCTAAATTTCACAGGAGATTTATGTCCAAATATATTCTCATACAGTTTATTTTTTCTATTAAGTGATTACGATATTTTACCTCAGGTACAAATCCCCATTATGGAGTTCAATCATGATACATATATGTAATGTACCAACAAAGATTAAAAAAATAAAAATAAATAAATAAATAATAAATTAAAAAAATAAAAAGATATTTTATCTCAGTAGACCTCAAAAGAAGACTTCTACCTTGAGCTATCTTTAAAAGCCTACTATGGATTGAACTGTGTTCCCCTCAAAATTCCTATCTATGTCCTAATTCAGTACTTCAGGATGTAACTAAATATGGAGACAAGGTCTTTGTAGAAGTGATTAAATTAAATGCAATCAGGGTAAATCCACATGTCACTTATGCCTTTATAGCAAAAGGAAATTGAAAGCACAGAGGGAAATGGATACAAATACATCGGAGAAGATGACTATCTACAAGCCCAAGAGATGCCCTGGAAAAGATGCTTTCCTGACCCCAAGAGAAGATGGACTTGCTGGCTTCTGGCATTAAGAACTGAGTGACAACATATATTTCTGTTGGGTGAGACACTGTTTATGATACTTCATTACAATTGCCCCTGCTAACTGATACAACCCCTACATCAAGCATAGCTCATAGCATAGTCCAGTGGGATATGAACTAAATTCAGAGCTTTCAAGTCACAACTCCGCTGTTAACCAGCTGGCTGCAGACATTGATTAGCCTCTGTCTCCTTCAGTCTCTTCCTCTAGAAAATGGCTTTTAGATTTTCAAACTTTATTAATTCTTTAATTGATGAATTAAAAGTATGTAGATATTTATTATGCTGTTTTGAACTGCATATTCATTGTAGAATAACTAATTGAAACAACATATATGTATATATTATCTCATCTACTTACTATTTGGAGTGACGAGAACATTTAAAATTTATTCTCAAACACTATTGAGAATATATCATTATTAACTACAGTCACCATGATGTACAACAGATATTTTTAACAGTCATTTTATTTAACTGATATGTATGTTTTGACCAAAACCTCTTCAGTCCCCCATGCCCGACCTCTGGTGACCACCATTGCACCCTGTCTGTGAGTTTGACGCTTTTTAGACTACATGTATAAGTGAATCATACAGAATTTGTCTTTCACTTAATAACATGTCCCCCAAGTTCACCCATGTTGACATAAATGACAGGATTTCCTTCTTTATAGAGACTGAATAGTATCTAGTTGTGTGTATATGTAACTTTTTCACTGTATTCATCTACTGATGAACATATAGATTGATTCCATATCTGTACTTGTGATAATGATATAGTGAATTAAGCAGACATCTCTTCAACATACTGATTTCATTTCCTTTGAATATACACCTAGTATTGAGACTGCCAGATATATGATAATTCTAGTTTTTATTTTTTTAAGGACCCTTCTTACTGTTTTCCATAGTGGCTACCTAAACTTACATTCCTACCAAAAACATGTTTTAAAAATTCCCTTTTCTCTACACTCTTCCCAACACTTAGTGTTTTCAGTCTTCCTGATAAAAGTCATTTCTGATCAATAGCAAATCGAATTATGGATTTCATTTGCATTTTGCTGATGATTAAAGATCTTGAGCATTTTTGCATAAACTTTTGGCCACTTGTATGCTTTCTTTTGAACAACTTCTATCAGGTTCTTTGCTCATTTTTAAGTTATGTTATTTATTCTCTTACTATAAGTTGAGTTCCCTAAATACTCTAAATATTAACCCTTTGCCAGACAGACATCTTCAAAGTCTTTTCCCCATTGTATAGCATCCCTTCTTCACTCTTAATTATGACTCTGGCTGAGCAAAAACTTTTCAATGTGATGTCATCATATTTGTCTATTTTTGCTTTAGCTGTGTGTGCTTTGGGGATCATGTTCAAAATCATTATTGTTCAGATCACTGCCATGGAGCTTTCTTCCCTATATTTTCTGCTTGTAGTTTTACAGTTAGTTAATTTTTGTGTAAAGTATACCTTAGTCCTTTTTTGTGTGTGTGTACTATAAGAAAAATATCACAGACTGAGTAATTTATAAAGGAAAAAAGTTTACTTTGGCTCATAGTCCTGGAGTTCAGAAGACCGAGACTATGCTGCCACCATCTGCTCTTCTTCTGGTGACAGCCCCGTGATCTGTCATAACACAGAAAAAGAGTGAAAGAGCAAGCTGCAGGAAATCTCACTTTTTATAACAGATCTCCATCTAAGAGAACTAACCTTCTTTAGACCCAGGATCACGTTAATCCTCCCACAAGGGTAGAACTCTTCAAAGACTTCACTTTTGAATCAAGCTTCCAACACAGGATTCTGGAGACAAACAACCAGACATCTTCAGCATCTCCAGACATCACCGGCATGGTGTACTATAAAAGACAAATTTCATTCTTCTGTGTGTGGACATCCAGTTGTCCCATTACCTTTAATTGAAGAAAATGTCTTTTCTCTATCTTTTTTACTACCTGGTACCTTGGCTCAAAATCAGTCAACCAGAAATGTGTGGATTATAAAATGTTAATAATTGTTGATTTACCTGGCCTAATGTTTGTCAGTCTCTAAGGAGACATTTATTTGAAAATGAGTGACAGCAAGCTGAGTGACATCGTGGGAGGGGTCATGTTTGTGGATATTTATTATGAGTCAACACCAATTGTGCTGCCTTCCTGGCTTTTTAGTCAATTTTTTTACACTCTTCTACAGTTTTAAACTTTTTATTTCCTCTTTTCAATTATTCTCATTTCCTTTTCCTGAACATGAAACTTGTTGAAAGCACAACATAGGAAGGGTCAATTCAAAACAAATTGTACTTCTCAGCCCACCCCTAAGCCACCCTGTCCTGTTTTAATGATATCACCTGACATTTGTTGTCACCTATTTTACTGTCCAAATTATCTTTTCACCTCAGAACTTGGCTTGGAGTTGAAGTTACCAACTGGCCAGACCACTGGCCTGATAAAAATCATGTGTCTAATGAAGGCATGATCTGTCTCCCAGGGTCATTTAAAAGAAATCAGATGTTATAAGGCTTGATCAGATGTTGGAAGAGACAGGAAAGAAGAAAAGTACTTTGAAAAAGGAAAGGTTGTTATATTCTGCAAACTACTTTCTGCACGCCTATCAGGAGGGACCCTGTGGGAGTGTCCAACGGCTCTGTTTCACTAAACAGACCAGAACTAGAAGTGAGAGTAGAAGTGAAGATATAACCTTCACCCTGATAGCAGCAAGTAGCACAGTTACAGCAACTCTGACCAAAGAACAACAAAATTCCATTTTTCACTTTCTTTTTTTTTCTTTTTTTTTTTTTTTTTTTTTTTTTTTTTTTTTTTTTTTTTTTTTTTTGAGACAGGGTCTCACTTTATGGTTCAGGCTGGCCCTGAGCTCAGCCTCAAACTCACATCACAGCAATCCTCCTGCCTCTGCCTCCCAAGTGCTTGGATTATAGGCATGAGCCACCACGCCTGGCACTGTGCTATGTGGTACTGGTTGCTGCTGGGCGTGAGTCTCCACACCCAGTATTGTTATGTGGTTACCAGGGAAACAAACCCAGGTCCCTGCACTTGCAAACAGGCACCAGAACCACTGAGCTAAATTCCTGGCCCCCATTTTTCACTTTCTTCTGTCAAGTTTGGAAACTGTACCTTTGATGTCCACTATCCAAAGAAGTTTGGGGGATTTACATTGCTAGCCTTGAGCTTCAAACTTGGGAAGGATGTGAATGGAAGGTTATGTGAATTGAGTGTCCTTGTGGGTTTGCTTTAGAAATGAAAACTGTGGGCTACTTAAGAAAGTCTGATTCTAAGCTGAGATTATTGACAGAGGTGATCAGACCACACATTGAACCACACATTCATCTAGACTCCCTCAGGACTTACCCTTTGGAGAGTTGTCTTCCTGGAATCTGAACACAGCATGTGTGAGGAATAAACCTTTGCTATAGGAATGTCCTCAAGTTTTAGGACTTACTCAAACATGTCTACAACCTCACCTACTGAGTCCTACTTCACAGCATTTGACATTTAGAAGTGAAGTGCTCAGGCTGGGCATGGTGGTGCATGCCTGTAATCCCATCACTCATGGAAGGCTGAGGCAGGAGGATTACCATGAGTTCAAGCCAGCCTGGACTACATAGTGAGTTCAAAACCAAGGCCAGTCTGGACTACCCAGGGAGACTCTACCTAAAATAAAAAGAAGATGTGAAGTGCTGAGAAAAAGGAAGTACAGTGTGTGAGATTTGGCAGATGCTGTAGATCCCAGATACAGACAGATGTGGTCACATCTGCAAGCCGCTGATGCCACATCAGGATAAAGATAGTTCTTTTTTTTTTTTAATTATCTTTATTGGTACATTAAATATACACATCATGATTGCACTCCATAATGGGGATTTGTAAATAAATAGGTCACAGATAGGTACATATCGCATCTTTTCTCTGGTATGAGAAAATAAAGATAGTTCTTATGAAAAGTTGAAAGTACTCTGCTGCTGTTATATATGGGACCTTTACAAAAAGTGTACAGAAAGGTTTCTAGGTAAATAGCCACTCTTACATAAGAAATAGGCTTGGATTTGGTAATCGGGTGGGGGACAGGCTGACAGCGAGTGAGTGAACATATCCACGGCTAAGTGTATCAACACTTTTCTTTCTGCATGCTGCCTAGTGACATTTTACCCTGCAGGCATGGAAAAATGGGGCTGTGATGCTCAGTCTATTCGTGCTGTGCAGAATGACCTCCAGACTGAGTGTGTCACTCACTCCAGGGTGGGACCTAACACAGTCAGTACCTTCCCGCCCCGCCCCTCAGCGTGGCTCAGAAGGACCATTAGCCAAAAAGGTCTTTATTTGTATTGAGGGAACAGTTGAAATATGGAAGGAAATGATGGTGTGACTGGATTTCCTGCAAGACTCATGAACACAGTAATAGAGTGCATGCTGTCTTTAGAAACAGCGCTAGTAAATCTTGCATAAATCTCACCCTGACATGACCTTTTGTGCTTTGTGAGCAGTTCACTTACAGTAACATCAACGAAGGTGGCCAAAAGCATTTACTATCAATTGTAAAGCTTTTCTATTAATACTATTAATGGATGGCAATCAGTGCAGGAGGGGCTGGCAGGCTGACAGAGAAGCAGAAAAAGTTTCTAGAACTCTGGTTTCACTGAGGAGCTGCATCAGAGCAACATGAAGAGCTACTGCAGAATGTACATGTCAGGCCGGCCCGGAACCCCGTCCGTGCTGGGCCCAGGTCTGAGCCTCATCCATGCCGGTCATCGGGACCTAGAGTGCAGTCGTGCTCCACCAAGCCTTGTTCCCATCCTTCCCGTCCCTCCCCTCTCTCCGCCACGTTCTCCTCTTGCCTCAGCCTTTTGATTGACTGTTAGGCTCCTTTGCTAAGTGTGGGCATCTCTAGAAGTGGACTTGAATCCTTTTCACAATGCAATGCACGAATTCTGGGTGCGTAAACAATAACAGAGGCAAGGCAAAGTATTCAACAGGGATGCGTCACATTTCAGCCTTGCCCGAGAGGTCAGCTCGCTGGCATCTGTTACACTCACACTGTACTTCAGTTGGGGTGGGAATCGCCCTGGGGCTGCACTTTCTAACTGCAAAATAAGATTTCTCATCTCTTAAATCAATATCCAATATCAAGGAAACAAGAAAAAGTCAAGAAAATAGTCACAGGAAAAGAGGTTTTTCCCAAACAGAACAAAACATTATACTACCCACCTGGGATTATTTAAAAAGAAAACGTGGTGTTGTAAGCACACTGCTTTATTGACAGCCTTGTAAGTCACATAAAGAGCCTAATTAGTAAGGATGTCAAGGATAGGCCCGGAGAAACCCAAAGAAGGCTTGAAGAGAGATCAGTAGATCAACTGTCAAGGTATGTGGAGGCAATAGGACGAGATTTCAAATACAAACAGAAGAAAAAGGCTGGATGAAAAATTTTGCCTGTGATTTGCTTGGGCTGAGATGTCCAGGGTGGACTTTCACTCACGTGGCTGCACCCGTGAGAGTGGCTGCGAACATCAGGACTCACACTCTAAACTCTTCAATAAAACGAAATTGTTTATGGTGCAAATTTATCATTTACTCTTGTGCACATTCATGTTTTTGTTCTTCCAGGCTAGATCAAAAGGAACCTCTGTAAGAGGAAGAAGTAGAAGAAAAGATTTGCTGAAAGTCAAGAGTAAAAAAGGAGGAGGAGGAGGGCCAAGGGAGTGAGAGAGAGAGGAGAGAGAGAGAAACTAATAAACCTGCCAGAAAAAGGAAATGAGATTTTTGGAAATGTGCTGTATGTGGTATAAAATCCAAGACTTTTTAAATGAGGACATTGTTGATAGGAATATTAATGTGTTCGTTTTATTATACTTCAAACAGATTTAAGTCCTAAGGAAACAAGGTCCCTTTCATTTCACCTGTAAAACATCCAAAGTAGGTGGAGCACCGCACGTCAGCTCCTAAATCGGCACATTCACAGCCTAACTTGCTCCTGGTCTCCTGCTCTTCCATTACTTCCCACCAGGCATTGGCAGCAGAAGGTAAAAAAGGGAGCTGGGAGGGAACAGCAGTATCCATTAGCTAGTTTCCATAAAATTTGATGTTTTACAAATTAAAACACAGTTTAATTAATTTCACAAATTAAGTTGCCAAAAGTAGAAGAGCAAAACCAAATTTTCATCAAAGAAAAGAAGCGGTAAAATACAGTCAGAAGAAATGGAGCAGAAAAACAAAAAATTAGAAGCCATGGGGACATGACAACATGGGTCTCTAGGAAAATAAAATCTATGGACCCTTCACGTCTCCTCACAAGACTTTAACCTGTACGCAGAATGAAAGGCAGGGACTCTACCGAGAGGGTGCTCTGCCCCAAAGTCAGTTTGCTGAACAAATGGCAGCTGTAGGTTTTGCAAGCAGCGTGGACTTGCAGGTAATGTAAATCTATGTTCACACCTGATCACACCACTCTTACTTAGCTCGGTTTACTTGAAGGAGAGACGTTCTCCCACTTCAGCACACTTCCTTGACCCTAAAATCTTTTCTGTAACCACAGCCTCCTCACGTGGTATATCTAAAAATGGATGCAGATTGTTGGTTATGAAAAAGCCACAGTCATATTGAGAATATTATGTTATCCTGTAGTGAAGTAAAATTTCAGAGTTATGTACTTATTTAATCTTCATTAAAAGACTACTAACATTAATTTTCAAATCCTTTGCTCAAATATTTTATCCCTTTCACTTTTTTAATTTTGAAAAGTATATATAACCCAAAATTTATTTGTGATACCTAGAACCCAGGGTCTTCACACTGAACAAAACATCCCCAGCCATTTTTATTTATTTATTTATTTACTTACTTATTTATTTACTTACTTATTTATTTATTTTGAGACAGAGGCTCACTAAATTTCCCAGGCTGAACTTGAACTTGTGATCCTCCAGCCTCGGCCTCCCCAAATGCTGGGATGCTAGGCATGCACCACCATGCTTGGTTAAAATGTTACTGTGGGTTAATTGCAGTGTCCACTTGAATAAGAAAGGCCCAGAACATTGGTTTACTGCACTTTTGGGTGTGGGTAACATCAGCCAATAGGCTTGTAACCTGGGTGGAATGAAAAAGGAAAGAAGAAGGAAGTCTCACTTTGGCTTCATTGGAGGGACTCCAGTCTTTACCATTGCCTTTGACATCCATCTCCAGCCTTCCAGCTTGGACCATTCCCCTTCCAGATTCTGGCTCACACTTTCTGGAAACCTGGTGGTAAATATTTTCACGTTGTTGTACAACCATCATCACCCCCAGAACTTCTTCTGCCTTCCAAACTGAAACTTCACACCCATTAAACACCATCTTCCAGCTCCTCCTTCCCTGACCCAGGCCCTGGAAACCACAACTCTCTCTCTTTAATGAAAAAACAAAACAAAACAAAATAATGAGAATAATAATAACTAATATGCTACGTATCATTATCTTCAAAGTAGTTACTCATAGTAACTACTATTTAACAGTATTTAAAACATCATCATCTATTTAAAACATACACCAAGAAATTTTTACCAAAAAAAAAAGCAGATAAAATCCCAAAACTTTCTTTTCAGTTCTATGAATCTAAGAAGTCTAGTTACCTCAGTGGAATCTGGTAGTGTTTGTGCCTTTGTGACTGTCTTATTTCACTTGGCATAGTATCCTTACGATTCCACCATGACACAGCGGTGTGATTTTTAAAAATCTTTTTAAAAATCTGAACAATATTCCATAATATGTATCATTAACTTTTTATCCATTTATAGTAGACATTTGGGTTCATTCCACTTCTTGGCTATTGTCAATCATGAAAAATGTTATGAACATTGGTAGACTTCTTAACTTTAAGTTACATTTTTTGCCTTCTACGTACATACATATCCATAGAAAATTAGAATACATTTTACTTTATATAATCTGAAAAGTAGTCGCAGACCATGGAGTCAGGCTGTTCCATGAAACAACATGAAAGCAAAGCCCCTAAGATCTGCACACTTCTGAGACTGCAGCTTCATCACAGCGAGGCCTATCAAGGAAGCTCCATAGTATTGATAAAAACACTACAAATGATCATCATATGTACACGTGAGTCCAAACAACAGATCATCCAGCATATACAAAATAGTCATCAAAGTAAACTAAGATCCTATCTTTGGCCCAAAAGCAAGTTCCAGCATACTTTGAGAGACTTAAATCATACAATGTTCTCTGACTAAAATTAAATTAAAATAGAAATCAATAACACTATTTAAAATATTATCATCTATTTAAAACTAATAGCTGTGAAATAACCAAAGACTTGGAGATATAATAAGGAAATTCTAAAATACTTTTACTACATAATACTAAAAATTATAGCAAAACCTGTATCAAAATTTTACAGTATTTAAGATATACTTATAAAATTAGGTTGAAAAGCAATAAGCTGAGCATACATCTCAATAAAGTGAGCAAAGAACATAAACAAGTAAGTTAAAAAGTTAATAGTAAAGACAATAAGCATAATAAGTAATATGTAGCAAAGAGTTAAAAAAAGTTGTTTTTGAAAAAGTTAAAAAATTGATAAACATTTGGTGAAACTGGTTGTAGACAAAAGGAAGGTAGTACATGATCAACACCAAGAATCAAAAAAAAAAAGAATTATAGATTCTATGAAGAATAATAATATAATAAAAGGAAATTATAAAGTTTTATGCCAATAAAGTTGATATTTCTAAATAAAATAGACAAATTCCTAGCAAAATAAATCTTACCAAAGTTAAGTCATGAAAACATGGGAAATCTGAACAACACTAAATTTATTTAATAAATGTGATGAATAACATAAAATCTTCCCATGAAGAAAACCAGTACCAGGCAGTTTTCTGACTTCTCTCAAACATTTATGGAAGATATACTATCATACACATAATTCTTGACTCATCTTTATGAAACCAGCATAACCCAATGAAGGGGCTAGGGATTTAGCTCTGTTGTTCTAGCACCTGCCTTGCAAGCACAAGGTCCCAGGTTCAGTCCCTAGTAACCACATACAACAATGCCAGGCATGGAGACTCATGCCCACCAGCAATCAGTGCCACATACCACAGTGTTGGATGTGGTGACTCACACCTGAAATCCCATCACTTGAGGGACAGAGGTAGGGGGATTTCTGTGAATTTGAGGCTTATTTGGGTTACATAGTGAGTTCAGGGTCAGCCTGAATTACAAAGTGAGACCGTGTCTCAGAAAACTAAACAAAACAAAAACTAAAATTAAAACAAAACCCAATGAGGTCATAACAAGACAAGAAAAAGATTCATCAATGTCCTTCAGAAGCACAGATTAGACCTAAAAATTATAACAAAAATATTATACAGTAAATTCACCAATACATAAAAAGAATAATTATAACTAAAAGAATAAATTATAACCAAATGTGGTTTACTTCAGGAATGCAAGATTGGTTTCGTATTTTAAAATCAATCAAGGGGCCAAGGATTTAGCTCAGTGGTTCCGGCGCCTGTCTTGCAAGCACAAGGACACAGGTTCAATCACCCAGTAACCACATACAATACTGGGTGTGCAGACTCACCCCAGCAGCAATTAGTACCACACACCACAGTGTTGGGCATGGTGGCTCATGCCTGTAATCCCAGCACTCAGGAGGCAGAGGCAGGAGGATTGCTGTGATGTGAGTTTAAGGCTGAGCTCAGGGCCAGCCTGAACTACAAAGCAAGACCCTGTCTAAAAATAAATAAATAAATAAAATAAAATCAATCAGTATATTTCATAAAAAAAGAAAAAACATGAGCATTTCCTCTGAAATAATCAAATAACCTCTTTTGTTAATATGCAGTCTGATTCAGTGCAAAAATCATATCTGATAAAGCTCAAGACTCATTCATATGAAGGAAAAGAAAATCCCAATAAACTAAAAACAGGAAGGACCTCCTTTAACTCCTGAAAGGCATCCATGAAAGACTCACAACTGATACTGCACTTAACAAGGAAACATCACATGATTCCCCCGAGGCTGTGAACCACTGTCCTACCCAATGCAATACATCAAGAAAATAAAGGAAAGACATTGATATTGGAGAAGAAAGAAACCACTGTTGTTCATAGGTGATTTGATTACACATGGAAACTATCTAAATCTATTAAAATATAACGTAAAATTAACAAAGAGATATTAATTGTATGTGCCTTCAACAAACAAGTGAAAAACTAAAAATAAGTTTAAATTCAATTTACAATAAGTGAAATATCTAAATACCTGGGGAAATGATCTATGGTGGAGCTGACCTGTAATCCCAGCACTTGTGAGACTGAGGCAGGATGATCACTACAAGGTCCAGGTCAGCCTGAGCTGCACATTGAAACTTGTCTCAAAAAATACAAATAAACAAAAAATGTGAAATATTCTTCAATAAAACTTATAGAATATAACACGGAAAGTAAATTGGACTTATATACACCAAGAGATAACAATGTTCAGGGATTAAAGAACTAATAAGATATCCAATTCTCCCTAAAATAATCTATTGATTAAACCTATGTATAGTTCCAAACACTCCTAACTTATTATTGCTATGAGGTGGGACTTTTTTTTTTTTTTGGTGGAAATTGATGATTCTCAAATATATATGAAAATACAAAAGATCTGGAATCACCAAAGCAATATTTGGAGGATGTGTGTATCAGCTTTCTGTTGTAACAAAGTACCTAAGAAATACTAAAGGAGAGATGATTTCTGTTGATTCACAGTTTAGCTTTCCATGCATGGTCAGCTGGCTCCACTGTGTGCAGGCCTGTGGCCACAAACAAACACCACAGCATTAAATGTGGAGGGGGAAAGCTGCTCACCTCATGGTGGCCAGAAATGAGAAAGGGAGGGAAAGAGATGTGGGAGCAAGATGTGCCCAACACCCCCGGGGACCTCATTCCTCCAGCCAGGACCTAACTCCAGTAGTTTCCACCAGTCCCCAGCACAGATTAATCACGAACCCGTCAGTGAGTTGAATCAAAGCCTGTCATAGTCCACTCAGTTCCCAAAAGCTGCACCTTTGATCCTTGTTGCTTAGTGGATTATGCCTTCAAGGCATGATGAGTCTTTTGGGTCCAAACCTTAACAAAAGAGAAAGAATTGAAAAAGGAGAGAAGGGGCAATGAAGAATTACACATTTCAGGTGAAAATTAAATAAAGTTTCAATAATTAAACAGTGTGGTGGCTCACGCCTTTAATCCCAGCAGTCAGGAGGCAGAGGCAGGGAGATCACTGAGAATGCAAACCCCGCCTGGTCTACAAAGTGAGTTCAAAGCCAGCCTAAGCTACAAAGTGAGATTCTGTCTCCAAAACAATAAAGTATGGTTTTAGAACAAGTTTGGGTCATTAGAGGAGAGGAAGGAAATAGAATACTGCAGACCCAGAAGCAAACCTACACGGTCATCTGGCTCTTTGGTAATTCACTGAAGAGAACATAGCTTTAAATAAATGAAACTGCAGCCAAAAATATTCATATGAA
Organism: Petromus typicus; assembly: GCA_004026965.1. Taxonomy (NCBI): domain Eukaryota; kingdom Metazoa; phylum Chordata; class Mammalia; order Rodentia; family Petromuridae; genus Petromus; species Petromus typicus. The sequence continues at coordinate 16,225 of PVIR01033854.1, forward strand.
AAAAACTTGTCTTTGTCTCATGCTATACACTAAAATTCTACTGGTATGCTATAGTCCTAAACAATTTTTTTAGGAAAAAAAAAAAACATAAATTAATATCTTTGTGACTTTAAGATAATAAGTACATTCCTGAAACAAGACACACAAAAAACATGAACCATAAAAGATTGGTAAGGTGAGCTTCATTTAAAGTGAGGTAGGCAAAATAATAAACTACAGTTTGAAGGGATATTTATATGCAAGATGTGTGACAAAGGGCTCGTGTCTGGAATCTCTGAGAACATCTACAATCCAATAAGAAAAAAGAGTTGATTTTGTTTAGTCAGAAGAATTTATAAAACACTTTAGAGAAGAGGATATTAAAATAACAATAAATAGAGGGACTGAGGTTAGCAGCGGGTGGCTCTGGAAATGGTGACTGTGCCACCGAATCTGTGCCGAGGTTGGAGCTTACTGGCCTCCAGGCCCACGCCAGAAGAGCACCCAGGGACTGAGGTTAGCAGCGGGCGGTTCTGGAAATGGCAACTGCGTCACTGAATCTGTGCCGGGATTGGAGTTTACTGGCCTCCAGGCCCATGCTGGAAGAGCACCTAGGGACTGAGTTTAGCAGGTCAGAGCATGACTTTCTCCACATCAACTGCAGAAGCACATCCAGTTACCTTGTATTGGTGAGTAGGTGAGCCTGTTGGAACATCAGCACCTGCCATTGCAGCTGCACAGGGCCTACAGCCTACTGGCCTCCAGGCCAAATGCACAAGTGAGCCCAGAGACTCTGTACTGGTGAGCAGGCGGGCCCATTGGAACCTCAGGTAGCGCCATTGTAGCAGTGGAGGAGCCAGAGCCTTCCTGCCTCTAAAGTAGACAGGAGAAGGTGTTCTGACTGTATTGATTGAGTGCCTCATATGGTGTGCCAGAACTAGGGCTTTTTCTTTAGGGCCCAATACAGACTGTAAAGAACAACCCAGGAAATACTGCTATTTTAAGGTTCCTAACTATTAGGAGGAAAGAGACTTGCAACAAACAGCGTCAGAAAACAGGGCAGGTCAGAGATGAGGAAACACTCAAAATCTCAGACACAAAGATCCTCACCTCAAGGTAACACAGGGGGAAGGGAAATAGAGAATTTTGAAGGCCAGTCTCCAGAATCCTCAGAAATCATAACCAAAGCAGATCTAGTAAAATGGAAATCAGAACTGATCTCTGAGATGAAAGCAGAGATATTGGACACTGTCAACATGATGATT